>CALNHX010005912.1:0-98796 GCA_940337035.1 Agriotes lineatus | reverse complement strand
ATTAAGTCAAATTACGTGCGCTCAACCAATTTCTATGAGCATTGTGTTTCTAAGGGCTGATAATGATCAGGTACGATGGCGCTTTTCTGTTTTGTTATTGCCATAGTAATTACATTTTTTCTTAGCTCTTATATAATAGTCTCAACCCAACCAATTTAATCTGGGACGCTGTGCCGACGGTCCGCTTTGATTTTCGATTCCGGCTTATATCCAGCCTAACTGCTGCAATCTGGAAATTTATTCTGCTTTGATTGCGGTTCTATTCAAGGAGCTCCTGACTATTTGGTATAGCAACCCTTGACCCGTTTGCCGTGTACAATTAGTGTGTGCTAGGAACTCAAGGTTAGTGTCGCCCTTGGTGGTAATTACTGTGTGGAAAGCAGATGGTTTTTCCGGCCTTGAAATTGATTTGGTCCGGCTGTCTACAATTACTTTCTATTAAATTACATTCAGTACTAGGAATTTGGATTCCAAAACCATCCACACATAAACTTTGTGTTTACGCTCACTGTCATTACATAACTATATAGCTTAATTTAATACATGTTTTTATTTGAAATGTAACTGGTTATCAATATGTTTCATCATGATTAATATTTAAAGATACAATTTTGATGTGTATTGACCCTCTGTAAAAGGAGAATTCACGCCTTTTTTATTTCAATAACCTAAATAGAAAGGTTTTATCAATTGACTGAGTTATGCATATTCCACGATTGTTTTGAAGTTACAGTTATTAGAATAACCCGAAAGGGGTTTTTGATTTTTATGCGTGTCGCAACCTTCAGTTGATGTACACAACCTTGTCTTGACTTTAATTGCATTTTAATTATTCTGATTATTTATTATTGACTCTACAAGTCCATTTATTAATTACTAATTAAACGCTAGTCACTTGTAGTTTATTTTTTCTATTATTTGAAGTCTTTTGATTTCTGGCGCCCATTTAATTTCCCTTTATGAAGACATTCCCGGGTACAACAGCTGATGATTTGAATCTACGACCCAAGGCCGCCGAAATTTGAGTTAGCTCGGCCATCGCGGTAAGTAAAGAGTTTTCAGAACTGCCGTGGTGTATAAACTGTAGGGGAGTTGATCTGCGATTTTACTACCATCGATCAATTTTATTAATTAATCGCAGGTCGGCTTCTTAATTGTTTCATATTTTTATACACAATTCTGTGGAATATATATAAGAAACTATAGCGCCAACCTCGAGTACCTAGCGCGTAGTGATAAAACAAGTAATACCACTAACGCGAATTCAAATATACGCGATACGCCAAACTTTCAGTTTAAATATACTAAAAAAAAATTGAGTTATATTTTTTACAAGATTGTGATGTGATTTTAATGAAATATAGAAAAAAAATACGTGTTACATAAATAAATGCATTACTAAATTCATTTAAAACTGAAAATTGATGATTTCAACTGATGGTAAAGGTGATAATTGTTTATATTACTTTAAGTTTTACTACATAAGATACAATAAAAACTATCTGATAAGCCTAGTCCAATTTGTCTTAGCGAAATAAAGGGTGTTGAAGTTGAGTTGTAAAAATCGAATTTAAGCAATAACTAGAACGAGTACGGACCTCTGAGAATACTTTTCGAATACATTTATATTTTAGAAATAGCGTCACATTTTATCTTAACCAAAGGCGTATTACACATTTTTTAAACTGTGACACTAACTCTTAGAATAAACACCACTGGATACTAGTATTGTCTGTCCTTGGCATCTTAGAAATACACAACCTAACGTTATAACCACGTACAACATTGATGAACATATCGCTACTTGTTTTAAAGTTACTGAACAAATTCAATTGCTGCGGCCCTGTATGTCTCTAATAAGCATGGGTCACACGATCATTTTTTGCAACAAATTTGCTTGTCATACACCAATGATGACGTATTTCATGACGTCAGCCTCATAGTTGTCAAACATTTCTAAAAAAATAGGACGGGCTCTATTTTGGTGCAACTTTTTCACGCGATTCTGCGCAGTGCGTGAAAGTGGTATTTCAAGGTTCAGGGTTTTTAGGTTAAGAACGCATTTTTACTTCAAAAATAGTCATGTCTTGGACGCGTGAGCAAGTGTCGGCCCTAATAGACGCCTATCAACAAGAATAGGTCTTGTATTTCGTAAAAGACCACAGCTATCATAACAAGCTAGCACGGAATGAAGCTTTGTCTCATATTCGTGTCGGTTTTTGAAATTGTGTTGTGACTATATTTAAAAGTTTTGTAAACACTCTTTCATCCATCCTCAAATAATTTTTAAAACTACCACCATCTTCACAATTCAATTCTGTGTGTACCATTGATAACATCCCCCGTTCTTGGTCACGTCGTTGTAACCACTTGCGGGCCCACACTTTTTGAGATTTTCGCTGTTTCTTATTACACAACGCTAGACCTAAACCTACTAACGACAGGATAATCACTTGCTCTTCCATTTTGAAACAAAAATAAACGTTAACAATTCGTGCCTTTACAGCAAACCATAACCTCACAATAACAGCTGATTCTAATAGTTGCACAACAAGTTTTATGGTGTGACCACCCTGTTTGATAGAGAGAATCAAACATTGTTGTATGACGTCACGGAAAGTGTTTGACAAGCAAATTTGATGCAAAAAAATGATCGTGTGACCCATGCTTTTAACTAAGATGAACGTGACCGACATCCATAATAGCTATTTATGCAACAAGTGCTAAAAGTCGACTTTTATGCGTGAGACATGAAAATTATGAAACAAAGCCGAAGGCTGAGTTTCATAACATGTCTCGCGCATAAACGACTTTTAGCACGCGTTGCATACAATATTTTATCTACGATCTTAATTTTACCGTTATTAATCCATAAATATCGATTTAAGAAAGGTTCGCATCTGCGACGCTGCGTCATAATGAATAGTAGCCTACGCCGCTGGCGATTGTTTGGCCACGCCCGTGCTGTCAAGGTTAGTTACGAAATGTAATTATTGATACTCCACATATGACTGTATTCATTACATAACGCTTTAATTATTTCAAAAACGCTTTACCTGTAACGCAAGAAGCAACTAGAATAGCTTTACAACTTCACTTGCAGTTCGAAATTGTAGTTTTGAACCTCGCTTCACTTTTAGCACATGTGCTAAAAGTAAACAGCTGATTTCTTTAAACACGGTAAACTATAAAACGTCACTTTTAGTGAAACAATCTAGCGCTAAAAGGCCTACTTTTAGTAGTGGTCGTAGATAAAACATGTTTTATTAAAATTACATACATTTCATCTGCCACCTTGATACCAATCTTTTAATCTTTAATTTCAAAATAAAACCAATAATTAATTTCGAAACTACATGAGTAGATTTGAAGGTCGGCTAATCTAATATGCAGTGTAAACGGCTCATTTCTACTAGAAAATGAAATTCGGACGCCAATGAGTCTATCTATTCGACGAATTTTCTGTTAGTGACGGAACTCAAAAGCTCCATAAACTATATTGAGACACCATCCTGGTTACACTTCTTACAAACAAGGCTCCTTCCTCCTCTCTTATATTCAAAGCACCCACTGCCAAAGCGGCAGTCGGCTGTAAGCAATGTACGAGAACAGACGCCTCCACCGAAAACTGCACGGGTTCGATTTTCGCTACTTTTTATAAGTGAAAGTCGGAGAATTTCACATCTTTATTTAAGAACACCGGGACAGAAGTAATTAAGCTAGGGATTTCGTTGAGCTGTAATGCATCAGTACCGTGTTTATTCTTGCACGCGCGTTGTGGATTAGTTAAGCTATAAGGGCCGTCCAATACGCGGCCCGCGGGCCTCATGCGGCCCGCCGGGATATTTTTGCGGCCCGCGGATTGATAGATACTATATTTTTAGAAAACATGAATCTGGAATATACTGAAATGGTATTTGATCCTTAAATCAGCTCTGGTAGTCATGCCAAACAATTAAATATTAAAGTCATAAAAAACACAGAGTTGAAATGATTTGCATATCTGAATAAAATCACATAATTTGTCAATTGAAAGTTGCACTGTAAAATGTAGCCAGTAACATTCGAATTTACTTGAATAGGCTTGAACGGAATGAAACTCAAATTTCATAGGTTGTAGGTAGCAATGTAAATTTGTAAAATATAAAAAGGTTGAAGTATTATACCAGCAAAAGCCAATTTAATAGAGCTGGCACAGTAAAATTTAAAACATGCAAAGTCACAAAGGTGCGTAGCAATCTAAAGTAAATTACAAAAGGTCTTATAATGAGCAGTTTAAAATAATAAGTGGTAAGAGGAGGATTAACGATTGTAACGTGCAAAAGAGCACAAAGCCAGCCAAATTTACATACAGAAGGAAAACCGAGGAATTTGAAGGATAGCAGGCAAAAGTACAGAATTTAAGATCCAAGCAGGCCAGTGATAAAATTTTGGTGAACACATAAATAATCAGTGCAGTGACCAAGTTAAACCTAAAAGTGCTTTTTAAATAAACATTGTGGCGCATTCCTAGATGGACAATTTTATGAAAATCAAAGAACAATTATTTTAGGCTAAGGTTATTGTACATAATTATCACATTTGTTAGTTTTAGCATTTTAAATTAATGTAATTGAGTTACTTACTTTCTGTTAAAATTAATGTTTGATGGTAGTTGCATAGCAACCAGACGCTCGCTTGTTTTTAACAATAAAATGATGCTGACTCTTAATCTTTTTGGGTGTTGAACATAAATTCGGGTAAAAATAAAGTACACCATCGTGTTCACAAGGCTGCAGAGCATCGACACCAATAAAGGCAAGAGTTTCCACGTCATAAAAATAAATTTCTTTCGGCTGCTCTTCGACGTTGGCATCGGGGACCTTCCGGACACCACAACGAGCACCGTACGAGGTCTTGAGAAGCAAGCAGGGATTACCAGTGGGCAGTTCGAGCAGCCAGCAACCTTCAGATCATCGCCGGGGAGCTGCAGAAAGCGGTAAAATTACCAGCGGGGACCTGGCCGTGACTTCGCCTGCAAGAGAGGTTAGGTTAGTGAATTTTTTTTTATATACGCCCGATCTGGCTGAAATTTTGGCCAAATCTGAAGGCAGTCTTGAAGAGCCGGTTTCCGGAGGATTTGTGTGCCCAAATATAATAGCAAGCCCAGGAGAATTAGTTAAAATTGGCAAATGGGCCCCATAAACAATCGAACGCAGACCCACGCCGTTTAAAACAATCAAGGCTTAGCGTCACTAAAAAACAAAAGTGGTTTAGACGCCGTTTGATGGCGGTAAATTAAAATTGACTTACCGATAAAATCTGCTCATTTTAGTTGATTTAATTTCACAAAAACGCACGACTTCTGTATGTTTACAATTCTTAGTGTGTCACCATTTGACGTTGTGAGCGCAGGCCCTCTGTAAAGTAATTTTCACGATAATACAGCGGCGTCCCTCACTAATTTTAAGGAACCCAACGCCCGTTTGAGATTTTTAAGTTTCATGCTGTGATTCTATGAGCTAGCCAACTTATTAATTCAGATAAGTAATTCAGATAGGGGCAAAACACCATTTTTAACGACATTGCCAGTAAATAAAGAACCCGGAGTTGTTTTTCACCAAAAATTCAATGACCGTTTAAAGTCAAATAAAAAGTATTGTGTGGTGATTTATATTTAAAGCTAATTCTTTACAATATAAAATAATATATCACATAAGTCATTGCAATACATTATAAATAATTGAAAACAATATAAAATAGGTACATACGACAAAGGTACAAAAATCTATCATTAGTGAAAAAAATCATTTTATCTTTCAACATTGTGCTAGAAAACAGTTCCGCCCACCTCAGATGCAAGGCTTGTCTTGTCCGTTGTCTCAGTCTGGCAGTAGCGTTTAGTTCTTCAAGTTGTTAATTGTTGTTAATTAATGATTACTTTGACAGTTTTTACTCATCAACCTATGTCATTTTATCTAGCTTACTTATCTCTATACGTAAATTTACATTAATTGATGTAATTTTTTTCTTTTGTCGACATTTCAAGAACGGAAAGGAATTAATCTGATGTGAATATGAATTTTTTGTTTAGAATCATCTCTAGAACAGATGGTGATGGGAGATATATATAAAACGTAACAGCTTGTAAGACATAGATGACGCGTTGTAGGGCGTAGAACTGAATTTTATGACAGCCTGTTATGTAAACGTCCATATGTTTTGATAGTTATTTTAATAGTCATATTTAAATTGCCCCCTGCGTATCGCTTATCGAATTTGTGTTGTATTTTTCCTTATGTAAGGTTGGCTCGACATGTGCATCAGTTATTAACAAAGGTAGGTTCGATGCTAGAAACGGCAGCACACATACCAGTGCAGTTCAGCAAATATCTCGACTTTTCAGCATGAAAATCTATGAGGAGGGCAAATTGCAAGTTAAGGATTTGCGACAGATTATTCAAAAGACTAATGACGAAATTCTAAGCAAATTACTAGTGGAAGTGAGTTGGATGTGTTTCAGACAATGTAGATAATTATTCGGAAAAAATGTGGTGTGTTTAAGGATGCAAAGCATGGAATGCCAATATGAAAACTGTCTAGAGTGCAGTTCGAAGTAATACTAATGATTATAGAAACTTAATAAAGGAAGTGAAGTATATTAGTAAAATTTTTTCTTTTGTTTTATTCATATTATTTAACCTATGGTACTAATGACAAATCTATTGGTATAAAAACAACTGACAGTCAATGTACAAGCAATTAATGTAGGTTAGGATAGATAGGTTATGTCAAAGATAATATATTTATTATCTTTGGTTAGATGATTTTTGAGGCTTTCATGGCCATTGTCATTAAGTAACAAACAACTTCCGGGATTGGACCGTGTCATGATTGAGATCGAAGAACTCAACATTTCGCCCACTTTCGTAAAGGGCTTCATCTACATGCCGATTCCCACCATCATCCTACACAAAACTTTCCATTATCAATTCTCTTGTACACCGGGCTGTTTCCATATCCCAACCTGATAATATCCACGCTGAATTAAATCACATTCGGAAAGCTCTTAGGAATAACGGTTACCGTCTGCCATCAATCGCCATCTTCATCCACGGCCACCCAAACCTCCAAAACCCGATCCTCCTGCAGCAATAGTCTTTCTTCCCTATATCTACCAAGTCACCGACCGCATAGGAAAGTTTCTTAGAAAACAAAACATTAAAACAGTATTCAAACCCCCGAGCAAAATCTCACAGGTTCTTCCTTCATCTAAAGATAAATTAAACACTATGTCATCTAAAGGTGTTTATAGAGTCCCTTGCTCTTGTAATGCTGTATACATTGGTGAAACAGGTCGTTCAGTAAAAACTCGCATCTCTGAGCACCAGCGCTGTCTCAAGTCATTTTTTGTTTCATCATCGGCCATCGCCGAACATCAACGCGATACTGGTCATAAGATCCTTTTTGATGAAACTTCCATCATCTGCAAATCCCCATTCTCCTTTAGCAGAAAGATTCGCGAAGCCATTGAGATTTGCAAATCCCCTAACAATCTCAATCGGGACGAGGGCTTTCCCCTTCCTTCTATGTGGAAAGTGCTAATTCCCAAGCCCCGCCCTCCGCCACTGAACCGCGACGGCATTTGCTGAATCGCGACGGCGCTTGCCTATAAATTCTCGCCTTTCTTCTTCCGATAGTCAGTCGAGTTTCGCCTCTGACGTGGTTCACACGTTGAGTTACCGTGCTCTTCTGTCCCTTCCTTTGCAAAGATTTTCGCCTCTGGCGTGGTTAACACGTTGAGTTACCGTGCCTTTCTGCTTTTTTCCTCCTGATGAAGCCCCTTACGAAAGTGGGCGAAACGTTGAGTTCTTCGATCTCAATCATGACACGGTCCAATTCCGGAAGTCGTTTGTTGCTGTTGTCAGACAGCAGTGTTGATTATTTCTATTTAAATGGGCCTAAAGAAGTATTTTCTATTGATATATTAAGTACATTAAAAATCCTTATAATTTAAAATTTAATTGCTCAAATCAGTAAAAGTTTTATAGTTTTAACATAGGCAAATGGCAAACCCTCTAAACAGATCTTATTGTTACCACACAGTTTCAGAATGTATTGAAAATTATTTAATATTCAATCCCCAATTAGTATTACTGCAGCTTTTACTGTTGTAGTAAAAGCTGTTGTTTTAAATGGAACTCTGTTAAAACATATTTTGGAAAGACTGTTGAAATGCTCAATACAGTTTATTAAATTTTACAGGAATTTTTATAATACGAAAAATTTAGATTATGGAAAATGTACGCCTGTATGAATTTGCACTGTAGGAAATATTCAACATAACCTTTACTTCTACAAGTGTTAACTGGACATCTCATTTTTTAAATATTGCATTTTCCTGTTGTATTACATTAGTTACTTCAGCTAAAATTATTATCTGTTTAATTGCTCCATAAATTCCTATTACCTGGTTTATTTACTATGGAATTCAGTCGAAGGTTAATTTTGAGCGACTGACATCAGGCCTTTCCGTCACAGGAAAAATGTGCTTTACAGCATTCGGTAAGATATTAAGGCAGGTATTAAGTTACTGTTTTTAGGATCTTTGGATCGTGATATCACAACAGAAATTGCTTAATTAAGCAATTCCTTAAATGGCAACCATCGGGTAGTAGAATCTATGTCATTAGAGGCAAAGCTAATACAAATGTTTCGGTATAGCCTCGTATTTAAGTGCATTGTTGAACGCTTGCGAACGATTTATATAGGTTAAAGCCCATTTAAATTAAGCGAGTGTAAGTTTAAGGTCATCCAGTTACCATAGAGTGCAAGCAATAAAACTAAGAAGAGCAGGATTTAGAGCTTCACTTGAGGGAAAAGCCGTTTCATTTTGCAGTAATTTTTGCTTGTTTTGTTGATAGATTGGAAATGGCGTGTTTTATAGAACTGTACAAACAAGGAACATGTGAGACCTTATTGGCGATCTGATCGTTCGTGTGTGCTTCTGTATTCACACATGTTGCACGACAACACGCGTGAATATGGCTCCACATAGGGACAAAATCGACAACCAGCTATGAAATTCTAACAACCGATTACCGATGTTGGTCGACGTTAAGGATATCCATGGAAAATACAGTAACTTCTGTAGATCCCCAACCGCACAAATATAATGATGCTGCAGATACAGAGGATCGGTTTAAATGGAAGCAGTGAAACTAGACCAAAAAACATATAAATAACTAGTACTGTAAATATAATGTTTTAATGTTCAATTTTATTATAAATAATTATACTTAGAGTGTTTAGAGTACAAGTGCTTATGTACTAGGAGTTTCATGTAGTACGGGCCATAGGGTGACCGCTATTATAAAAAGTACAAAATCAACTAACGCTGTGACATATAACATATAAAATTTTATTAAACAATCTGTGATACTATTAAAGAAAAATACCATATTTTGTTTTTATAATAAATCAAAATTGTATTAATTACTGATTTCAGACGTTCTATTACAAATTCTAAAATAATATCCGATAAAATAATTTCTGCTCAGAACCGCTCATAGCAGAATGCAACAAACTTCAAAATTGTCTGTTGACGTTGACGGAAAAACCAAAATATGAGACATTATGAGCTTAAAAAATATGCTCAGGCATAGCTGATCCTTTGTGTTTTTTTACATACAAGTCACCCTACTGCTACAACTAGTTACTTCATCAAACAATAGTTATTTACTATACAAGTGGGATAAGAGCATCATTAATATACGTGTGTGTAAGTTACAAACGAGTGCGTAGCACAAGTTATGTAAGCACACAAGTATATTAATGATGCATTATCACACATGTATTGTACAAAATTTTATCTACGACTGCCTAAAATTGAGAAAAGTGCATTAAGAGAAATGTCAGATCTGTCATTTTCAAAAATATTTTAGTAGGCAAATGTCATTATGTCATTCATTTGACACTATTTCAGTTACGTAATGAAGTCACTACACAACTCAGTTGCGTAATGAAACCATTACATAACTGAGTGGTGTAATGAGCTTCATTAACTAGCTGAAACAGTGTCAAATGAGTGACGTAATGCGTTACTTATCCCACTGGAGTAGATAAAATTAATTTATCTACTTTGATGTCACAATATATGGTTATTATAACACCAAAAACAGTGCTACAATGGAGTCCATTATAACACTGTTTTTGGTAACTATTTGTTTTATAAGATTGGTGACATTTGCTGTCACATGCCCATAACACGGCAAACGTCAGTTGTCGAACACATAACCACAATCTTTGATCTGTATTTATTAAATGTATTCTAATCAAATATAACTGAAGCTGGAGGTACTTTAGTAGAATGAGGACAGAAACCCCCTCCACTTTTTATTTGATTCGCGGATTCGCGGTTTAATTCGCGGATTTCGCGGTTTTATTCGCGGTTTTATTCGCGGATTGACCTAATTAATTTCGCGGATTGACCTAATTAATTTCGCGGTTTGATCTAATTAATTTCGCGGTTTGATATAATTAATTTACATATGTGCTACTGATTAAATTACGCATTAGATTTTTTAATTTGCTTCTGGAATTACGCGTCGGACTTCGGCGGCCATCTTGGATTTCTGGCGGGAATATTTGAAATTTGAATTTTTTCCGATTTTTTTTCTAAGTTCCATTATTTGAATTTTAAACTTCCCGGGTGTCAGCAGCCATCTTGGTGCGCGCGCACTTCTCACGGCGGTCGTTTTTAATTTTGAATTTTCGCGGAAATATTTGAAATTCAAACTGGTGGATCTATCTCGCTCTTCGAAACTGCTGTCTCTCTCTTGCATTCACTCGCGGAAATATTTAAATTTAAAAAAAGCTATTTGCGTCGGACCCGAGTGGGAATCGAACCCTCTACGTTTGCATACACATTGGGCTCACATTGATCGATGCCGCTAGACCACGGAGCGCTACGGGATTTAAAGGGTTTGAGCGGTGTGCCATCCCGCTTGAGTACCGCTATGCTGTCATATTATAAAATTATTTATTTCCTGAAAATTATAATTAATAACAGATGAACTGCATTGTGCATAATTTAGAACCATAGTAATATTTTTAAAAGGCGAATTAATTATTTTAGTCCCTTATATAAATACACGCATTCTGACTATGCTAGCTTTCTCTTTCAAAGTTTTGACGTCATTGCATAGCGGGCTGTAAATTTTAACCGACAAAATGCATTGTTACTGGGGGATTGTATCTGCTGGAGTTTAGACTTTTTATAATAGAAATTAAATAAATGAACTGAATCACTCAAATGGGTTATAACGCTCAGGATCAAGCGGTCTCTATTTAATAAATGTGTTTTACAATCAACCATTGTTTTATTTGCAGACGGTATAGAAAATCTATTTTATTTTAAATAAACGTTGTACCACACAACCTATTTTTCAAAAATTTAGATTATAAGAATAGGGAATGTTTAGCTTATTGTGTTTAAAGGTTGGTACATTTTAAAAAAAATTAGATTTGCAACAGCTTTTGCTGTAATTAGTGCTTTTATTTTTATAATATGAGTGACGTGTATGCGTGGATTAACGATATTTCCATCGTTCTCTGCCTGCTATATAGATGGAAATTTCCTCTCGAGTTCTTGGTCAATCGAATATATTCCGGCGAAATGCTGTAACATATTTAAATTTATGTTGCTATGCGTGCTTACAAAAAGACGTTATGGAGCAATCAATTAATTGATCTAATTAAATTCGCGGTTGTCAAATAATATCAAATTTTAAACTTTGAACACAACAGTTTTAAAATATTGCTCGGCTAACATAAAGAAGATATACGTATTGCTTGAGTAAGAAAGAGATAAACATAGTAGCAAATATTGGAGAAGGCTTGCCTAATTTTAATTATGACATTTGTCAACTAAACATGCCTAGTACTAATAGAAATAATTACTTTATTTTTATAATCTGCTCTTTTATAATATCGCTGCGGAACTTACGAGACGTTCTTTATGTTTACTTTAGAAACCCTTAACCCTTTTCATTTAAATCGCGAAATCCGCATAAATATATTACTATAAAAAATCGCGAAAAGTGTTGAGTAAATAAATGCAACGCATTGTAAAGCCGTAAAACGTTTAGTTATTGTACGTTTACAAGATGGGTCTTTTGACAAAGTGGAAGAACCAAACTATGCTATTGTAAATGTACAGATTTTTCACTGTCAATTTGTATATAACAACTTAATGTAAATTGGTATTTGGAACATTTTAACGAAAACAGCGACTTCTTTCGGCATAAACTGTTTCTTCTCACTACGGAACCCTATTTTATAAGTAAACGTCTGAAATTGTGTCATTATATCGATAAAAACTGCATTTTAGTTTAAAAAATTCCAATATAAATGCAAACGGACGAAAATAAAAACGCAATTAACCACAAAGTAACATAATTTTGAATAAAAAAACACAATTTCGTTGGAAAAATGTTCTGTTTCACTTAAAATTTTACAAAAACTGACATCATGTCACTTGAAATTATACAAAAAACGACATTTTTATCCAATAAGCGATAAAAAAATACGCCGTCTCACATAAATTTTAGAAAATCGACAGCATCTCCCATGAAAATTTATAAAAATCGGCATCTTGTCACATTAAATTCTGTAAAAACGACAAAAACAATATTTTTTTCACAACTTTTATTGAAAAATAGTAAAATTTTACGAAAATACGTCTGTGCTGACGACAAATGAAAATAAATTTGAATAGAAACACGCAAAAATTACGAAAAGACGTATGTGTTGACCCCAAAGTAACAAAAATTTGAATAAAATCACACAATCATACAGCATCTCACATAAATTTTCGCAAATATCGACATCATGTCACATAAATTATACAAAAACTGTCATCACGTCACTTGAAATTATACAAAAAACGATATTTTATTCAACACACGATGAAAATTGAACAAAAATCACGCAATTACAAGCCATCTCACATAAATTTTCACAAAAATCGACATCATGTTACATAAACTATGCATAATTTTGCAAATGTTTTACACTTTTTATAAAATGCATCGCTCAAAATTAAAAGAAATAGCAATTTCGTTGAAAAAATCTTTCACTCGCGGAAATATTTAAATTTAAAAAAAGCTATTTGCGTCGGACCCGAGTGGGAATCGAACCCTCTACGTTTGCATACACATTGGGCTCACATTGATCGATGCCGTTAGACCACGGAGCGCTACGGGATTTAAAGGGTTTGAGCGGTGTGCCATCCCGCTTGAGTACCGCTATGCTGTCATATTATAAAATTATTTATTTCCTGAAAATTATAATTAATAACAGATGAACTGCATTGTGCATAATTTAGAACCATAGTAATATTTTTAAAAGGCGAAATAATTATTTTAGTCCCTTATATAAATACACGCATTCTGACTATGCTAGCTTTCTCTTTCAAAGTTTTGACGTCATTGCATAGCGGGCTGTAAATTTTAACCGACAAAATGCATTGTTACCGGGGGATTGTATCTGCTGGAGTTTAGACTTTTTATAATAGAAATTAAATAAATGAACTGAATCACTCAAATGGGTTATAACGCTCAGGATCAAGCGGTCTCTATTTAATAAATGTGTTTTACAATCAACCATTGTTTTATTTGCAGACGGTATAGAAAATCTATTTTATTTTAAATAAACGTTGTACCACACAACCTATTTTTCAAAAATTTAGATTATAAGAATAGGGAATGTTTAGCTTATTGTGTTTAAAGGTTGGTACATTTTAAAAAAAATTAGATTTGCAACAGCTTTTGCTGTAATTAGTGCTTTTATTTTTATAATATGAGTGACGTGTATGCGTGGATTAACGATATTTCCATCGTTCTCTGCCTGCTATATAGATGGAAATTTCCTCTCGAGTTCTTGGTCAATCGAATATATTCCGGCGAAATGCTGTAACATATTTAAATTTATGTTGCTATGCGTGCTTACAAAAAGACGTTATGGAGCAATCAATTAATTGCTCTAATTAAATTCGCGGTTGTCAAATAATATCAAATTTTAAACTTTGAACACAACAGTTTTAAAATATTGCTCGGCTAACATAAAGAAGATATACGTATTGCTTGAGTAAGAAAGAGATAAACATAGTAGCAAATATTGGAGAAGGCTTGCCTAATTTTAATTATGACATTTGTCAACTAAACATGCCTAGTACTAATAGAAATAATTACTTTATTTTTATAATCTGCTCTTTTATAATATCGCTGCGGAACTTACGAGACGTTCTTTATGTTTACTTTAGAAACCCTTAACCCTTTTCATTTAAATCGCGAAATCCGCATAAATATATTACTATAAAAAATCGCGAAAAGTGTTGAGTAAATAAATGCAACGCATTGTAAAGCCGTAAAACTTTTAGTTATTGTACGTTTACAAGATGGGTCTTTTGACAAAGTGGAAGAACCAAACTATGCTATTGTAAATGTACAGATTTTTCACTGTCAATTTGTATATAACAACTTAATGTAAATTGGTATTTGGAACATTTTAACGAAAACAGCGACTTCTTTCGGCATAAACTGTTTCTTCTCACTACGGAACCCTATTTTATAAGTAAACGTCTGAAATTGTGTCATTATATCGATAAAAACTGCATTTTAGTTTAAAAAATTCCAATATAAATGCAAACGGACGAAAATAAAAACGCAATTAACCACAAAGTAACATAATTTTGAATAAAAAAACACAATTTCGTTGGAAAAATGTTCTGTTTCACTTAAAATTTTACAAAAACTGACATCATGTCACTTGAAATTATACAAAAAACGACATTTTTATCCAATAAGCGATAAAAAAATACGCCGTCTCACATAAATTTTAGAAAATCGACAGCATCTCCCATGAAAATTTATAAAAATCGGCATCTTGTCACATTAAATTCTGTAAAAACGACAAAAACAATATTTTTTTCACAACTTTTATTGAAAAATAGTAAAATTTTACGAAAATACGTCTGTGCTGACGACAAATGAAAATAAATTTGAATAGAAACACGCAAAAATTACGAAAAGACGTATGTGTTGACCCCAAAGTAACAAAAATTTGAATAAAATCACACAATCATACAGCATCTCACATAAATTTTCGCAAATATCGACATCATGTCACATAAATTATACAAAAACTGTCATCACGTCACTTGAAATTATACAAAAAACGATATTTTATTCAACACACGATGAAAATTGAACAAAAATCACGCAATTACAAGCCATCTCACATAAATTTTCACAAAAATCGACATCATGTTACATAAACTATGCATAATTTTGCAAATGTTTTACACTTTATAAAATGTAGTTTGAGGTGCACAACATTTCAAATTAAAAAGACTGCAAGTAATAAAATCAGAATTTCATTGTGTAATTTTAAAGTTTAAGGCGCTCCCAGTCCATAATTCCATTCGCTCCTGCACGACCAAACTCAAATCTTCGCTATGTCCGGTTAGCTGTGACGATGGTCCCAGGGTTTCTTCGTCACCAACTATTATCTGCGGTGATGCTAGCGCTTCCCGGTGTTGGCTTTTATTTGAAAACTGCATCTTCTTACTTAGTTTTGTCTTTTTCTTACTTGATTCTACAATTGATGTCCTGCTGTAAGGTACGGCTGCATCCTGACAGTTATTAATTCGTCTGGGAGCCATCTTCAGATGCACCAGGTAACAGAGCACAATCACTTAAAACGAGTAGTGCGGTATCGGCTTGGACATCTGGTTTTACAAATTTTAAAATAAAAGAGGTGGGACCATTGCGTGCGCCGCATAGCAGACAGGTTGACTCTTGTAAAATTTCAGCGATGACGAATCACGACAAATATTAATAAAACGTCAACTGATGGTCAAGTCCTTCAATAAATATATATCAAACCGGTTTCGAAAATTGCTGGATTCGATTCCCGTACCTGTCATATTTTTTATATATTTATTATGAAAGTCTTGATTTTAAGCTAGTTTATTCACGACGGCTCTACCAGAACAAACGACTGAGCTCCTTTTCGACTAAAATGGACAAAGAGCGGAAGATGTTGATTGTATCGCCGGAATTTGTCCAACGTCTTAAGTCTGGCGATGATGCGGAGAAAAATATATTATCACAGCTTGATGACGAAATGCAAAAAGTTTTAAAGTCCAAATTAACTGATCACGATAAATGGATCCAGTACAATCAAGTGTTACAACGATTCCTTCATTTCACAAACCAGGCGCGGCAGCCAATCAAAATACCTATTGAAACAACCAGTGACAGCCTATCAAATGCCGTTATTTTATCTACACTTCCCAAAACTTTTAAGAAAAAAGCTGAAGTTTTCCTACGCATTTTGAGTACCTCAAGCGATGTGAGCTGGGATCACAAGGGTACCGTTACTATAAAGGGTGAAATTTTACCTGCGTCTAACATAGTCGATTTAATTCACGACACTCTGCGGCCTCGAAAAACTATTAATCCACCCGGACGCCTACAGTTTGCTGATTACATCAAAGACCTTAACGTTCCTAATGTGCTGCTAGCTAAACCTAAACAGCAAAAGAAGCCAACCCCGACTGGTACTACAAGAAAAACCGAAATGGAAACTGATAACTGAGAGTCCGATTTAGAATATAAATTAAAAACACCAGCTACTCATCCAAGTCCACATCAAAAAGGTTCAGTCAGAAGAACACCGATAAGGAAACGCCTCCAAAAAAGGGCCGTTAGAAAAATGCCTCTAAGGCAGATGTCATCAACATCAAATACGAATGGAATTATGGACTGGGAGCGCCTTAAACTTTAAAATTACACAATGAAATTCTGATTTTATTACTTGCAGTCTTTTTAATTTGAAATGTTGTGCACCTCAAACTACAGTTTTGTAAATTGCTAGCGAATTTTTAGAAATAAGACATTCTGCTGTACAATTATATTTATATTATCAAGTATTATACGAAATAAGAACAATATATTTGTTTATTACAAAGTGTTTGTGTTTTTTATTTCTACTCTGCTTTTGTTTTTCTCGAATCTGCAATAATTACAAAGTCTAAAGCTAAAATATTAGTATTTGCAGTTATTTTACAGTTACAAAGTGTAAAATTTCAAAAAATCAATCTACGATTTCATAATAGCGTGATATAATTTAGAAAATTGTGATTTCTTTTAATTTTGTGCGATACATTTTATAAAAAAGTGTAAAACATTTGCAAATTTTTCAACGAAATTGTGTGTTTTATTCAGGTTTATGTTAATTTGTGATAAACATACATATATTTTGTATAATTTCAAGTGTTATGATGGCAGTTTTGTAAAATTTTAAGTGAAATGACGGGGCCAGAACATTTTTTCAACAAAATTACGTGTTTTTATTCAAATTTATGTTAATTTGTGGACAACATATATATATTTTTCAATGAAATTGCGTGTTTTGGTGGTGTCAGAATATTTTTTTCAACGAATTGCGCGTTTTTATTTAAAAATTATGTTAATTTGTGGTCAACATACATATATTTCCGTCAAAAGTATAAGATTTTTTGAATTTTGTTTATCGAAATGATTGTGGTAGTAGATTTTTTCAATGAAATTGCTATTTCTTTTAATTTTGAGCGGTGCATTTTATAAAAAGTGTAAAACATTTGCAAAATTATGCATAGTTTATGTAACATGATGTCGATTTTTGTGAAAATTTATGTGAGATGGCTTGTAATTGCGTGATTTTTGTTCAATTTTCATCGTGTGTTGAATAAAATATCGTTTTTTGTATAATTTCAAGTGACGTGATGACAGTTTTTGTATAATTTATGTGACATGATGTGGATATTTGCGAAAATTTATGTGAGATGCTGTATGATTGCGTGATTTTATTCAAATTTTTGTTACTTTGGGGGTCAACACATACGTCTTTTCGTAATTTTTGCGTGTTTCTATTCAAATTTATTTTCATTTGTCGTCAGCACAGACGTATTTTCGTAAAATTTTACTATTTTTCAATGAAAGTTGTGAAAAAAATATTGTTTTTATCGTTTTTACAGAATTTAATGTGACAAGATGCCGATTTTTATAAATTTTCATGGGAGATGATGTCGATTTTCTAACATTTTAAACGAAATGCTTTGGAAATTGCATGTTTTTATTCAGATCTTACTAAAATTGCTGCAGAAATGGCTGTTTTTTATTCAAATCTTGCTAAAACTGCCACAAGTTAGAGAAAAAGTGTACAACATTTGCAAAATTATGCTTAGAAATAACTCTTACAACTGTTTTTACATCATTTTCTTTATTATAAAGCGTTTTGTAAGACGAAACGTGATAATTTTTAAGTGAAATGATGTGGGATGTCGTATTTTTTATCGCTTATTGGCTAAAAATGTCGTTTTTTTGTATAATTTCAAGTGACATGATGTCAGTTTTGTAAAATTTTAAGTGAAACAGAACATTTTTCAACGAAATTGTGTGATTTTTATTCAAAATTATGTTACTTTGTGGTCATTTGCGTTTTTATTTTCGGCTGATGTCATTTATACTAAAATTTTTAAAACTAAAATACAGTTTTGAGCGATATAATGACACAATTTCAGACGCTTACTTATAAAATAATCAAGCCACAAAGGGCACAGCGTAATTATAAAACTCAAACACGAAATAAAATAATGTCTATTTATTTTAAAAGCGACAAAATCATATGAACCAAATCGTTAGAAAATCGCAAAACGTTTATGCATATATTTTTTAAAACACGTTTAATATATATTTAAATACTTAGAAGGAATGACGAGATACCTTCAATCATATTAAAACTACAGACATTTTGAGCGAGTGCCAGAGATAAAGTTACAGCAGTCAATAAGAGTGAGTGAGATAGGAAATTTCTATTTTACGTAAAGTATGAGTGTAGACAAGAGGTCCCCCTGCAGACTCGGTGCTATCATAGCAAATTCCTTTGTCTGTGGTAACAATCAAGTTAACAACTTTTAGAAGTGCAAGTGGACATGTACCAACAGTTTTGAGCGATATAATGACACAATTTCAGACCCTTACTTATAAAATAATCAAGCCACAAAGGGCACAGCGTAATTATAAAACTCAAACACGAAATAAAATAATGTCTATTTATTTTAAAAGCGACAAAATCATATGAACCAAATCGTTAGAAAATCGCAAAACGTTTATGCATATATTTTTTAAAACACGTCTAATATATATTTAAATACTTAGAAGGAATGACGAGATACCTTCAATCATATTAAAACTACAGACATTTTGAGCGAGTGCCAGAGATAAAGTTACAGCAGTCAATAAGAGTGAGTGAGATAGGAAATTTCTATTTTACGTAAAGTATGAGTGTAGACAAGAGGTCCCCCTGCAGACTCGGTGCTATCATAGCAAATTCCTTTGTCTGTGGTAACAATCAAGTTAACAACTTTTAGAAGTGCAAGTGGACATGTACCAACTTGCTTTCTAAAACGAGGCATTGAGAAGGGCCTCAGGCTAAAACCGTTAGCAATTAGTCAACGACAATGCATCAGACTTTTCCAAGAAACGGGCATTTGCTATAAATACCGTATAAAATTTCATTGTAGAGTTTTTAAATTATTTGATTTAAATATTTGAGGCATGTTTCTAATTTTACATTTTTTCAATGTGTACAATTCCCGCACGACTGAACGATTAACTCACTTGGTTTTATAAGCGAATTATTCAAATTTTCGACGATTTACCAATTGAAATTCAAAAACGGGCGCCTTAAAATTTGCGCCATGCTATTTTAAACAATACGGGTGTCCGTACTTTAATATAAAAATAATAATAAAACTATTTAAATCATTTATTTAATGCGTATGTCTTATTTTATATGGGCGGGGGCACAACAGAAGTATGTCAGGAATATATTAAACTCAAATTTGTAACTCGCTGAATTTCTAGAATCTGGTTCTTTGTTTGAAAATGCACCGAGGTCATGAAGTCAGACAAGGTTTCTCTGCAGAACAAAAGAGAAAGTTCAATGAGAATCTCGATAATCCAGCCATATAGCAGGCACAAATTATATAAGTAATGATGGCACATCCAATCGTAATATCGGTTTTTTTTAAATTATATCAAGCTTTAAACACAATAAGCTACAAAGGTCCAGCAGACGCAATCCCCGGTAACAATGCATTTTTTGTCGATTAAAAATTTACAGCCCGCTACATAAAACAAGTTATTGATAAAATGAAACACTTACGAAGGCGCCTTTTAAAAATATTACTATGGTTCTAAATTATGCACAATGCAGTTCATCTGTTATTAATTATAATTTTCAGGAAATAAATAATTTTATAATATGACAGCATAGCGTTACTCTAGCGGAATGGCACACCGCTCAAAACCTTAAATTTCTAAGACACCTCGCTAGTCTAGGGGTTAGGTGCAGGGGATACTGGCCAGGCAACCAGGGTTCAATTCCCACTCGGGTCCGCCGCAAATAGCTTTTTTAAATTTAAATATTTCCGCGAGTGAATGCAAGAGAGAGACAACAGCTTCGAAGAGCGAAATAGATTTACCAGTTTGAATTTCAAATATTTCCGCGAAAATTCAAAATTAAAAACGACAGCCGTGAGAAGTGCGCGCGCACCAAGATGGCCGACGCCCGGGAAGTTTAAAATTCAAATAATGGAACTTAGAAAAAAATCGGAAAAAATTCAAATTTCAAATATTCCCGCGAAAATTAAAAATGGCCGCCGCGTAATTCCAGAAGCAAATTAAAAATCTAATGCGTAATTTAATCGGAAGCTAATGCGTAATTTAATCAGTGGCACACATCAAAGATAATTAGGTCAATCCGCGAAATTAATTAGAGCATCTGATTCGCGGTTTAATTCGCGGTTTAATTGACTTTTAATTGATCCGATTAAAAACAAAATGGCCGCTATCCTGTCGACTGTTCTACTGACGACAGTTCCTTCCCTTGCGTAATAGGAAGTCTAGCACATGCACTGTTTCTTTTAAAATCTCTTAAGGATTGTTTCCATTGTTGTATAGCGTTTTTTTTATATCATTGCTCTACCAACGGACATGACCGATGCATGTCTTTGAACAATATATTTTTGGTATCCATATTTGCATATTGAGATTTTCCATTTCGTTGTTCAATCGCTTTATTAATGTCATAAGTTCTTTTATAGTTATTTAAACCGTTTTAGTATAAATCCCAGCCTCTTCCATGGAAAATTCATCTTACTGATCTGTTTACGTTTAGATTTCTTATTACTTACCACCAGTTATGGGCAGCACAGAAGGTTCCGTTCACTAATTGATGTGAGTGTGTTCCCTATTGCTTAATAACGATATATTTGGGTGGTGTATTAGTGTTTTATCGACCACTTCTTCAATTCTGTTTGGTTATTTGATCCCTAACTGCGCATTGCTTAGTCTCCTAATAGCAAGAATGGTTAGTCCAGTGCCCTTTCTAGGTCTTGCCTTGGGGGCATATTGCCACTGTGTAACAAACTTCAAATATTTTTATTTCTACAGCTATTATATGCAAAGTAGTGTGAAGAAGACAGCGAAAAAGACTGCATCAGAAAGGCATCAGACAGGGAATATGAAGAAAACTCAGGGTCTACATCCAGGAGTGGATGAACACGGGCTGAAGAACACAATTTTGTGTATCAGTGTAGCTGTTCCGCCACCTGCCATTATACTTTGGGTGTAGTCTTTTCGAAAGACGTAATTTGTGTTATTTAGTTTATGATGTAACGGTAGGCGGTATTCTTATATGCGCACTTGGGCAGTAATTTGCTATTAACTGTTTAAGTTTTTCGGTTCTGGAAAAATAACCGTGACAGTTCCATTGAAGTATTTTTGTTGGCCATTGCTTATTGTTTACTAAATAAAACTTTGAATCTTCTTATGATTTAGAGACATCGCTTTGTATGCCGTTTTAATAGTTCTGTGTTTCAGATGCTTGTTAATATCGTGTAGCATAACTATAATTCCCTCTATGTTTATCGAGACATTATTAATAATTTCTAAAGGTGTGGTGCTGCTATATTCCGTACAATTAACATTTATTGTTTTGATTTGACAAATATCAATGCGTTTCAAGCATTGTTCTCTATTAAAGTTTATAATAGCTTCGAACATACTCAAAATGTGACAGCTGACATATCTTGGCGTCTATAAAACATTTCACATAAAAAACCTTTGTATTTTTATTGAACAAACTGTGTGTTCTTTATCTAGTCCCTTCATTAACTGAAAATTCTACTGTATTTTACTTTTATATACGTTGTCATTGAATTACTTAAGAATCCTACAATAACCGCAGTGTTTCATATTACAATGGAAGTGTAATGAAACAATATAGTTCTCTGCCACTGTAAACGTAACAACTAAATTTTAAAAATGCAATTAATCCACAAAGGCTAGAATATGTGAATCTGCTTCTTATTACATTTACATGGCTTTGCATATAACCAATGATGTATTGCCACCAATTTCGGGGTATATAACCATTTTGCTACAATTGCGAAAAATTTTAGGAGCCAACCGCAGATTAACTACACTCAATTGCTTTCACCAGCTTCAAATCGAACCAACCAGACGTTTAGGCTAGATGGAGCTTTTAAACGGCGGACTAGCTACAGTGAATTCTATAATTAGCAAAAGGTGTTCAAACTATCAGGGTGCGCCAAAGAGTACTAAGCGTAGCCAATTCCTTACAACCTGAAACCAATTTCAAGTAAGTTCAACGCCTCAATCGCTTGCAACAGATTTCCTTCAACAATCGTACACATTAAAAACGCAACCAACGCTACTGGCGAAAGCCACAAATACAGCCAACTCTACTGTTTCCACTAATTATAGGAGTTTAGCTGGCACAAAACAAAGTTTAGTATTTAAATAGGTAACAGGCTGGGCAGATTATTTTGGTGACAAATGAAAAATTACGATGATGCCGCAGGTCAAACAGAGCAGGGGGCAAAAATCATAGTATGCCACCATGTACATAAACATTTGGAATGTTTCATAGATGAGCCTGATAAACTCGGTGATAGTCCAACACTAGTAGGTGATTCACGCAACACACACACAACACAAAATCGTGATTTAATACTCCCAGCATGCGAGAGAACCCTGACTAAACAAACATCAGCTAACTGAGCATCTGCGGAAGTGTGGCCCAGCAAGGACTATCAGCAACAATTGCTAACCGAAGAAGCGAAGCGGGAGTCACAACAAGAACTCAGCAACCAACGGAACACTCAGCAATGATTACAAATTCGGCTACGAAATTAGTAGCACAACGTAGCGCTCTCACTTTAGCTACTGCTAGTAAGCTTTGCAATCTAGGAAACACGAGTGCCTAATTAGAGAAAATAATGGGAAAGAGAATGCTCAAACTTATCTTTAGCTTACAACTCCAATACCTGAAAACCTGAAGTGCAATGGATAATTAAGGCCCAAATATTTTTGATAAATCAACCATGCGGTCAACAGTAGCGTGAGTGACGTAGGCTACTGTTTTAGCTTGTGGGGGTCACTATAAGCTACACCTAAACTAAAGCAAACTTTAATACCAAGTAAACACGTGCGATCAAGTGGGAGACCCTTGCAGCAGGAAGTAAAGGACGAAAAACATTGCCGCATGTGCGCGAAGACAATTGAATGATAACAGGCCTAGTTATGCTTTACAACGGGTCGATAATCTATTTCGCGCGACTGCAGCCCGTTCTAAACTAGTTCTGCGACTTCAATGAATGTACAAAGTCGAGCTTTTAAGACAGGGGCGACCAAAATACATGAAACGGACGATACATACTAATGGGCCATTCAAGCATGACAATTATCCCCTAACGGTATCTGTAACTGTTTCATGCAAATTGCGTTTCCTCACCAAGACTGAATTTCTAACCATTACCTATCAACTAACTAACTTTTAGCAGTAAACCGTTTGTTTTTTATGGCTTCATTGATATATTTATGTTAATTTTGTACATTTTTTACATTAATCTTCAGTATTTTTCCTTAGGCACTACGATTGGTACTTTTAGGGAACTTGTAGTTGCATCAGCGTCTTTGATAATATGATTATTTAACATTTTTAAACGAGTACTGAGATAAGTCTTTAGCGATTCTAGACTATTTAGTGAGATGGCTCTTACAGAGGTAGTTAATTTGGATATGTACCTAATTTGGTGAGTCGATAAGAAAAGCTTAAGAGTTTAGCAACTTTGAATAACCACAAGGTAATTAATTGGTTAACCTGACATTTAAAATATACAATTGTGCTTCTTTAATTTAAATCTAAGTTTATCAATAACAAAATTCTGATATTCTTGTACAACTCTCTATAATTTTATGTACAAAGCTTGATAAGATTAGTTGAAAATCGGAAGCTTTAAGGTTCTATTTTCTTCCCGTTCAGCTGCAGTTGAGGCACGAACATTTCTCATAATGTTTAACATCTTTTTCCTCCATAGGTATTTTCAAAGAATTTAGTAATGAATGCATTTTCAGTTCCCTTGACGCACTTAAAACACATTCGAAAGTATAATAAATCCGTTCCCCTTTCGTTTATAAACTCTTTGTTCTCTACGTAACATTAATTTGGGCGATTGGTTAGCTATTGTAGTTATAACAACTTTAGTTTCTAGAAGAATTTGATGTATGGCATTGTAGATAATTTCCACGTCACCCTTGTATTTATTGGCCATTCAATTACATATACTGCTCTATAACTGTTGATTAAGAATAAATTTCAGCAACATGCTCAGCATTACTTTACGTTGAATCACAGATTTAAATAATAATTCCTCCAGATCCATAAAACGCTTTCAGTGTAAACAAAGCTGCAAAGACTGCGACTGGGAGTTCAATATGAGAACTCGTTAAAAGAGTTGCGGAGTGGAGATGTTTTCCCCGAAAATATCGCCACGTTAACCGTTCGCGATCTCCAACACCGGCAATCAGAGAACAGCAGCGAACGGGAGCAGCACCTTCTCAATCAAAGCTTTTTGTTGAGAAGTTCTACATTTAGATGGATTGCGAGTGCGATCCTCTAAGGCCGCACATGGAAAAGAAACCGGAAAACGGAGAAATTATTATTTTCCTCCCCAGCAGTAATTTATTGCCATTCGTTTCGCACTGTATAACAAAACACCTACTACATCATGCTGCTCACAGAGGGTCGCCACCCTACCAATCATCTCGGATATGAAAGGCCTTTTTTTCAAAGTGCATGGTTTTCCTGTTTCTCTGGCAGCAACTTCTTTCCGCGCAGCTTTTGTAGCTTCCTGTGAAAGGGTGAATAGGGCGATATGGAAAATATACGACCGCTACGTATTATTGCGTATTTTTTTATAGTCAACTGTTTCGGAATACTCGGAGGAGATTATAATAAACTTGTCAGAAAGCCACTCCCGTCTTACGCGACGTTATATTATATCATTTCGGATGTTTTTCTCCACCACAGCAAAGAACATGCACAGATTGAAAACAGCATTTTTAGCAACTGTGTGACTCACATACAGCTAATACTTCTCTTAAGTGTCATACAAAATTCCGCAATTATAGTAAAAGGAAATTCAGGTGTGTTGTCTTTCCAAACATTTTTTCAATATATTTTATTTTGTACCACACAGAGGTAGAGCTGCAAAGAGATTTGACCAATCATTTTAAAATATTAATAGACCTGACACAGCTAAGGGCGACTTGCACAAGGAATAAAAAATCTGGTGTGATTCACTCACACAACTTCCTTTTACAGTGATCTTATAAACAGCCAAAAATTTGATTTTTAATTTTGAAGTATTTGTCAAAAATTTTAAAAAATTTAAAATTCTACAAAAACGGTGCAAAATAGAGCGTTAGTTGACGAGACAAATTTTCTCTACATTTTAAGCTGAATTCAAAAATGTAATAATATACCGGGTGTTCTATTTAAAATAGAAGTTAATAAAAAAATTGGAAGAAACAAAAGAAACCCATTTTAGAGGCATTCAACTGCAAACTTACATACCTCACATCAATACACAATATAAATTTAATAAAAATGTAAATTTGGAAAAAAAATCGCTAGACCCGTTTATGAAAAAATCGAAAAAGAAACTGAAACTCAAAAGAGTAAACACCTACTCCCGGATATGCGATTTTCTTCAAAAGCTTGCTGTCGCATCTACATAGTACACAAAACTTATATATGAAGTTTCAACGTCATACCTCTTTTCGTTTTTTGATATTCTGTTCACAGGCAGACACACACACAGACACACAGACAAACCAATGAACAAAAACATGCTTTTTGGGTTCAGGGGACTCCAAAATATAAATATCTGTTGGAACTCAATTGCGAATTTTTGCGGTAAATCCAATACTTCCTTATCGTAAAAGAAAGTAAAAACGGTATGATTAAGGAAGGCATTTGCTCAAATATGGACTCCTTGAATTTTTCTTCAAAGATTGATGACTCTATGAACTATTTAAGAATAGGCATATTCACTTCGTAAATAACAATAGATTCTGAGAGGACATCGAGACTTGAGGAAAACACAGAAGAGACGTGTTGTCCGCTTGCCTCTGGAGCTTAGTCGCGATAATTATTTGGGAATGTGGTAAAAGGCGCTTACAATTACATCGACATTAACTGAAAATTCACTAACAGCATGTGAGGTCTAATGTATCTAATGATTTTTAACTTTATTGACACAGATGACTTGTAGTTCAACAGCATTCTTATCATAATCTTAAATGTGTACAGGTAATGGTCTTATCCAATGTCCAACAATTAAAAAATCAAATCTTTATATCTTTCCACTCCAAGTGGATGCATTATTGAAGAAACATCTTTTACTTTACTACTGAACCTCTAGCGTGTTGCGGCTAGATGATAAGTAATAGCCAGAAATATTGGATTGTGGCGATTACTATCGGTTACCGTCGAAAAGAATGCTCTGGCTCGTCACGCAGAGGATGTTGTTTGGAATCACATCTACGAGACTCTCTCTGTTCCAAAGGTTTATCAAATAAGATTATATTGCTATATTAGTAGCTAACGGTAAATTGCATTTTTCGAAATTGTCAAAATCCAAAAACTGCTATTTTTCGGAAATTAAATAAGATTTCAGTGAGATTTCTTAGAGTGTGTTAGTCTTATCTAACTGAACAATCTTAAAGCCTGAAAACACCTATTTTTCTTTAACTTTAGATCGCTTTATGCATGCTACGACGCTTTATGCATGCTGCTGTTTTCTTTCATAGGGTTATCTTTTTGGAGTCACCTCTATATCTCTACAATAAAATAAGTTTTCGAACTGACATTCATAATCTCAATCTTCGTCATAGAGGCTTGTTATCCATTCCATTACATCGTACTGAACTCTTTAAACGATCTTTTACTTATACCGTGTATAGAATATACAATGCGTTACCTACTGCTTTTAAGACGACTTCCTTGCACACTTTCAAAAATAAACTGTTAAACTGGCTAGCTTCTTGAGTATTAATTCATTTCTCTTAAAAGATTTCGTTCTCTGTGTTTTTTATATAGTTGCATTTGATGAACATACGTAAATCACTCATATCATTACATTTCATCTCACTTTATCGTTTTTTTTTAAATATTAATTTTATATAAGTTTGATAATTTCGTTTCTATTGTTTTTTGCTGTTGACATTGCTTGCGTGATATTTATTTTATTACATTTTCTTTGAAGCGGTGGTAAGGTAGAGCAGGGGCTTTCTTTTAGAGAGCCATCTGACTACCATCGCTTCCCCATATGTTTATATTTATTATTTTATATGTATATATTATTGTTATTTATTTTGGGGAATAAAACAGTATTATTATTATTATTATTATTATTAATTAGTTTATTAATTTTTAAAATATTTTTCAAAATTTCAGATGCCAAGAATTTGTTTTAAAATTCAATTTTTTTAGGTGAAGACTTGTTTATAATTGGAAAAAATAATATAAAATGTTTATAGCTCCTTTAGATTTTTTTATTATTTACCGAAAGGTAATATGTTCGCATAATTTTGGCGTTTTCGATGCAAATCGCCTTTTAGGAGAAATATTTTTCAATGATAATTAATAGGTACCTTTTTACATGGTTTCTTAAATCTCTAAAGGAGGTATTAACATTTTATTCTGTTTTTTTTCTATTTATAAACATTTAAAGCCTTTACATAAAAAATTTAATTTTAAAATTAGGTCCTGGAATGTGAAATTTTGAAAAATAGTTAAAAAACTGGACAATTTCGTTTAGATAAAGTTAAAGAAAAATGCGTGTTTTCTAGCATTGAGATGGTTCAGTTATTAGCTAAGTTTAACATACTCTAAAAAGTCTCATTGCAATTTTACTTAGATTCCGAGAAATAGTATTTTCATATTTTGACAATTTCGAAAAAGGCCATTTTCTAAATACGAAGATGAATTTGTTTGTTGACGATATATTAGTTTGGGCAACTGTTGAAGATACTACTGATGTCGCCAACAAAGTAAATACAGATCTTGAGAATAACGCAGTAGTTGCAAACCAAAAAACTAAAGTTAAATATTGTCAAAACAAACTGCATAATCCTGTCAAACTAAATTAATAGCGAAGATATATCTGGAAAGTAAAAATAGACGATCTAGAACTAGAGCAAATGTCTGCAATAAAATTTCTGAGAGTAATAGATAATAGATACCCTTCGTAGTAATATATATTTTATCATTAACGTTCCACAGTTAACATGAATTTTTATAACATAAAAGTTAACGTCGGTGTCAGAGACCGATATTTTAAATTGCAAAAAAAATTGTTTTTAAGAGAAAAAAATATTCCGACTGTTGATGTAGTTAATAAATAAAACCACTACTACATATTTTTGCATAACATATTTTTATTGATGTACAAAAAATAAAAAATTTAAAACTGAAATAAAAAGTGACAGCTTCGGACAGCCATTTATTTAAATAACCAAAAAAGTAGCTAAACAAATATATATGAAAAACATCTCAACATTTTTTAGAGGAAAAGCATTAAGAAATAATAAAACAGGAATAATAACATGAAAACCCTACAACCTAAAAGTAACTATCGCTGCAATCATCGTCACTGAAATCTTTTAGGCATCCCTCATAAATACACTTTATATGTTCTAAACATAATAACTTTTGGCAATTTTGGCATCTATATTTTGTTCTTCTATCTTTTCTTCATGTTCTTCATGTATATCTTGTTCAGAGTCTGTATTATGGTCCTGTTCTACCAGATTATCTTCTTCCAGGCTGTCATAAGTATCATCAACATAGATTTCGACCTCAGAATCAGTAACCAACTCATCATAGAACTTTTGAAGATATTCTTATTCCTTTTTGTAATTCATGGGTTTTATCTAAAGTCCGCGAACAAAAAAAAAACAAATATAATACGTTAAATTACCGGTTACTTCAATACTAGCATACCTTGAAAATTTTAACACGATAGTTAACATCGGTCTCATACAACGAAAGTTACTGCACCCGGAAAACGAAGATGCCTATACTGCTGCCGTGTTAGCACTGACTAAAGCATGTTAAAAGGAGAGGCTACTATGCAGCGTTGCCGCCAATTACAATTGGTTGGGAAATAAACGGAATTTTTCCAAGCGGACGGTCCGTGGCACCGCATGTTAACTGTGGAAGGTTAAGAAAGTTGCTAAAAAATGGGCTTTTTAGGAAAAATAATCAGTAAACTAAGTATTTATGCTAAGATTTTACAGTAGTTGAAGTTATTAAATGCATTGGAAATGAGATGCAAAACGTATAATTAGAGGGTTAAAGGCAAGCATAAGTAAAGCAGATTTCAGAGAGATTGAATTTGAAGTTTGAGTAAAAGCAAGATTTAAGATGGCTAATATAATGTAAGGAATATTATAGGTTTGAGCATATTTGAAGCCAGATCAAATGAAATTAAATGATACAAAAGGTTGGTTATGTGCATAATATGAGCGTAGAGTTATTAGTAAACGTTTTGGCCAGTGAAAAGCAAGCAATCTGACAGGTAGATTGAAATCGAAGCAAGATAAGATTTGCAAAGAGCAATAGAGAACGAGGGCAACTGAATTGGAGAAAATCCAGTGACGTGTAGCTTTAAAATTTAAATCTTATTTGAAGTTATGTTTAGGGTTTACTGGTATAAATAAATTTTTTGCAATTTGCTTGTCGGGCACCTATAAAATTTAATTTAATATAGCCTGTGTTGCCTACAATCCACAACAATATTGTAATGATTATAGAATTTTGTAATGAAAATCAATATATAATCATTAAAATTAAACTCAAAACGTTAGTTTCAATAATATCATAATTACACTGAATGATTAGTTCATATATAATTTATTTAGAAAACAGAGTTTTATGTTTGCTATTATAATTAATGATGTAAATTTATATGTAGATTATATAGGTAATCTTTATATTATCAAACGGTATATGACGTATAATGTTAAAATTGTAATGAAGTACGTAGGTGATTAAAAATTAAGAAGATTGCTAGATGATGAAATAATAAGTAAATAATAAGAAGGAATAATTTTTGATATTGTTTGTGATTGCGACATGTAAATAGTTACAATGCGCAACTAAATAAAATTGTGTGTGCCCAATTGTAGTTTTTGTTGATTGATTACATGATTAGCAAAATGAATGAAATTTAGCAGTCGAGATCAGAATGAAATATAAAGAATTAACATCTGGAAGTAGACCAAAGGAAATTAACACTGATAAGAAGAATGCATTGTTTGGTGATACGGATTTGAAGATGCATATATGAATTGGAGACATGCAAGGAGATAGAAGGTGGATATCAGAAAAATTTAACATAGAGCTGCAGAATGAAGAGTAGTCATTATCATAAAGTCTTAAAGATAAGCAATAAGCAAGTTTCATAATTATCAGAAGCAAATAAGTAAGACATTTTTACTGGGTATTTGAATCGGAATGAGTCATAATTATCAATATTAGAGTTAAATTTCGGCTTAGACCGCGTCGTCTTTGCATATAGACACCCAGAACTTGTTAGCTTAATGTGCCTAACACCTTCTGAACTCAAGCAAAGGTTTGTGTAACGGTTTTGTTCTTTGGTGACTCGCGAACTCTTACAAGTCACCCATGATTTGTGAACAAGGATACTTAGTATATTTTATTCTTTTACAGTTTGTACACCCATATACACTAACATTTTGCAAGGCATTGCAGCTTGCATAATCAGAGTCAGACTTGCTCTGAGTTACTCATTAAGCCAACAAATAGCAATGGGAATCGTATATGCAAATTGTGAATTCTTGATGGTTGATGTGGGCACAAATGGATGAGTTTGTGATGGAGAGATGTTTTCAAATACTGTGTTTTATAAAAAACTTGTAAAAAAAGACCTGTGCTGGGTGTTTATCTACAAAAACTAGTCGATCTAAGCCGAAATTTAATTCTAATGTTAACAGTTCGAGTAATCGCAAAAGCCTCAAACATTATGTCATAATAAATTAATTCATATACAAAACAGATATTAAGCATCTTGTTAATTGCTAACATAAACGATTATGAAATTAATTAAATTAGGTGCATGTCCTGAACTGAGAGATATAATGATACTAAAATAATTAACAGGTGAGCTCAACTAAATATATTATTATAAAACATGAAAAAGTAGTTCTAGTAATTTATTTGAATAAGACGTGTTGAATTGATATAAAATCAAAGGGAAGTAATTCAAACTTTAAGCAATACTATAGAGAGATATTTTAATAATACGTAACTATGTAATTTATTATATTTACTTTATATAAGGCCATATCCTTGCAATATTTACAATAGCTGTAAGGGCATAATGAGTAGATTATAAAACGAGGGATTCTTTAAAGCGCGACGCAAAGCAGAGAGCTCTACATTTGCCGAGAGTTATAATCGTGATTAGCCACGTGGTACATACAACTTTTTATTTTATTTTGGTTCTCAAAATGAACAAAATTCAAGGATTCAGTATTTCGGCTCAGACTGCGGTGTCATCGTTGTGCTGGCGGTGTGCAATGGCTTCTATGACGATTGTTGCTTAGCAACTTTATAAGCCCTAGGGCCATAAAAGCTATTTTACGCCCGTCATCGAGGGCCAATAAACAGGATTATGGTTTCAAACAGAAATTATAGATATTTATGTAATATAATTATTTACCTTTAGCTACAGCTACCAATGTCAATATGGGAAAATAGTAAGGTAGTCAAACAAGCTAGCACGGTTAAAATTGTTTCTGTTGTCATTGCTCTCAAACGCCACGCTTTTCTAGCCGTTTAGCCATCAAACTTTAAGGATATGGAATAGTTGAGGTATATAAGTCTCCTTCCAGCTGTCGACATCTTAATTTTTCTCAGATAATGTATCAAAACATTGATACGAGGCTTGCGTCTTAATGCTGTGGCAATTTAAGAAGCAAGATAAAAAATACATTGTTAAGTAGTTCGTAATAGTCCGCAATATAGTATGTAATTTCGAGAAATAGACAATGTTGCAAACTTGCTTTTGAAACGCCCTAGTTGTAAGAACTCTTGGCCCAAGGAAAATTCTGAGAGCTTGATGACTTTATATACAGTGTCCAAGATAAAAAGGGCCTGTATGGGAAGAAATTGGGTAATTAAAGGACTAGCAAAATTTCGTCTAGACATTTTTGATGTGACTTGTCGTTTTTTAATTACTTTAAAAACCGAAGTTTTTTATTTTTAATCCTATTTCTTCTTGCGTTAATATTAAGGTTATACCAAAACTGATAAAAATTCTTTAGAGCAACGTTTAATGAACTTAAAGATTACTTTATAATTTTTTATTCGACGATTTATTTCCGAGCAACCATAATCAACTTAAAGCCCATTTTTATTCTGGATTCAAGAATGCACCACAAATTATGGTTTAATTACAGTTCAAGCCTTTTTTGACCATCGCCAAGAAATTCTTGGATACAGACCTGTGTTCTAGATTATTTTTAATTTAAAGAAAAAGGTAGTAAGCTATATCGGATGTTTTGTAATTGTAATTATAGTAAGTAATTACTATTGAAAATTATTTGCATTGCAAGACTATATGTGATTATTACGGATTAAAAACAACCAGTGTGGCTCATTTCTTTTTTTTTTAATTACAAAATCTAAAACAACGTATGAAACCCTTTAGGACACAGAACCGTATCGAAAAATGTCTTGATGGTAGTCGCAAAATACTTGAAACGTAATTAAACCATGTGTGGTATGTTGTTAAATTCAGAATTAAAATGCTATTAAAATTTGACATCATAAAATTAGAACCGTATTTTATAAAAAAATAAATTGATGGTTGTTGCTCGTAGACGAAACATCGTATAAAAAAATTGATCACGTAATCTTTAAGTCCATTAAAAGTTGCTATTTATCAGCTTCGCTCCAACTTTAGTATTACTGCCAGATAAAAATTGAATAAACAATCCAAAAATTCGATTTTTAAGACTACTCAAAAACGTATCGACGATCTCTAGGCGTAATTCTGTTAGTCCTTTATTACCCAACCTTTCTCCCATTTAATCAAATTTGTATCTCTTACTATTAACGAGAACCGCATACTGGCTCTCCTTATCTTGGACACACTGTATATGTTATATCAACCTGAAGAGGTGCAATTGTATAATGACATCTGCAAAATGTAATACGATAGTAGGTACTTGCTGCGTTAAATGTATATCAATGACTTGAAGGAAACTTTAACAGCTTTTACCTGTTTCTCGTTCCACTGCAGTGGATACTAGAACATGCCAATTTGTCTTGAAACGTAAAGCAAATTGCCAATACCGTCGAAATAATGTTTGATATTGTAACACTAACCCAGATCTACAATATCTGCAGTGAAAATCACTTGCACTACTACGTTAAAACTGTCAAATTTAGTAAAGACTTAGAAGACTATAAAGACCATTCCTTTACAAGGCAATCTGTTTTATGGATATATTGATTTTAGTCTGAAGCAGAAAGAAACTGCAACTGCTTTACATGCTCATTTGAGACATGGTTAGGTAGTTGCGGGGTTATGAAAGCTTGAATTTTATGAAGGAAACCATATTCCCAAAGTCGAGCGTTTTCCAATAATCCAATTAGAATAATTCGCTTCCGAAAGAATCTGGTTTTGGTACTTGGCGTGCTTTCATAGCAAATATGTAATTCAACAGCGCAAAGGATTGAATATCAGCATTTGCCTCTCACTACCGCATTCAGTAGCAGGGAAGGGTGTGAATCCAGCAACGAGTCCGAACAGATAGCGGGACGTGGTCATTCTGAATTACAGGCTGCTGGATTTAAGAGCTACAGTAATAAAACAGCGCAGCCCGGAAATATCGACAACTGCCAATTAAAAAATAATTAACGTACAACCTAATCAGTCCTGATTAAGGCCATTCTGGGACAGCCGATAACTAGGCCACCGGGTTCCGCATACCGCGCATGTTTAATCCCGGACACTCATTGATCTCATTATCAGAGGATGCTGTGACCGCTGCAATTCAATATATTCAGTGGTCAAGTTGTACAGGATTATCCATTGGGGCAAAACCACTCAGTTTCGAGTTATCCCGAGATAGGAAATCTTGCTCCTTTAGAGTCAGTCTAATTATGTGGCTCCAAGCTTTGGAACTAACAACCGAAGTCTTTGTTTTCAATCCGCAATTGAAGCAGAGAAGCTATTTCATCTGATATCTAATTTTTAATAAGAGGAAGGACACTACCATTAACTTTCCTTTCCTCATTTTGGCAGCCAACATTTTGACAATAATGTCAAATTTATCAATGGTGTCAAACAAACAACGAAATTGGTTGTCAAATGTGTTTAATAATAATACCTACTGATTTAGAAGGAATCAATTTAATTGGTTTTTACTAAAAATAAAGTTCCGTTACTTAAATAAAAAGAAAGCAGACGGGAAAATAAATAAAAATTAAAGGATATGTGAAGTAAGTACATTATTATTAGATTTTCCAAACACCATTTTGCTAAAAATTTATAAAACTACTATGTCCATTAATGCACACAATGGTTTTGTATAGTTTTACAGTTAAACGTTAAACGATAATCATAACACTATTTACTACAAGGAATATATCAAATAAAGGATAGCATTTCCTGTATCATTTCATTTCGTTAAGTATTGGAACAAAATAGTAATTTACTTTTATTGTTTCACTTAATTGATAGGCATTTTACTTTTATAAGGTACGTCATTGTACAGGGTGGTCAAATTTGATGTTTTCATAGGGAATCTCGATAACTATAAAATATATGGAAAACGGATCCTTGATCTCTTTTTTCGATAAAAGCTTAATATTACAGACCAAACTCGTTTTCCAGTTAAATAAATGTGGTCATCATAAGAAGTTTGGACTAAGAAATATGAAGATGTTGGTGGTATGCGTGTAGCATAACTAGAAAACGTTGCTGACGACGCGACGGTGCAAAGAAAACCATGCAGTAGATGCAAGCCAGAATGTAAGTGAGAAACAAAGATAATATAAAAAATATTAGATCTAAGTGAAAATACAAAAATTTAAATGAACAAAACTACTAATTGAAAAAGTTTTAAATTGACGAAAGTAAATTCTAAATAAATAAAAGACAAGGAAAGTTAACAGTGTTTAAACAAAAAAGTGTATGAAACAGTTTAAAAATAAACATTAAATTAAACTGAATGTAAACATACAGTATCAATAAATTAAATTAAATTTAAAACAAAATTTAGTAACGGTAATTGATTAGACCTATAAACATTAAAAAAAATACAGATTGATAACCAATAAATGTTAATTGCCTCATATTTATAGTGTTATGCGTTTTATTTGTATATGTCCTAAACAAATTTCTGCAGTAACCCAACGAGATTGAGAGTCGAACAATTGATTTGTTTAAAAATGCATGCTAGCTGTGGACTAAGAAAGATAAAACAGAACATAACGTGATAAAACCCTGAGAGAATACTATTTATGTCAATAAAAATAAACTAAAGTCATAAAAGGAATGTAAGAATATATTTATCAGAAAATTGTATTATTGATAAAAGTCCCTGCATCTTTTCCTACTATAAATGCACATAAAAATTTAAATATCTCCTTTCGTATATAGATAAACAAACAAATATGTTATTTGGAAATATTTGATATATCTCAATAAAAAGTTATAATCTATATATTTTCCTTTCGACACCTATTTTGAGACTTCGACAAGGTCCATTTCGATAATAATTTTTTTAAATGACAGCTGTAATCGAGTAGATTTGCACAGAAGTAATAAATATCAAATAAATAAATAATTGTTAAAAAAACGTGAAAACATCAAAGTAAATGTAAATTGACAGTAAATTTAAAATAGAATAGGTATTTTCCAGGTGGTATAAGGTGTTTTTATGCTTATCCTTATAATCTGGATGTACTTATTTACACACTGGTTCACTGCTTTCACTGCAAGCACACATATATTATTAAAACGTCTTCTGACGTTTTCCGATGCCTATTTTCCATACTCTGCCATCCTCACAATTCCTTTCGTTTAGGTTACAGTCACTCATCGCTTTTGCAATTGCTACTTTCCAAGTTCTCTTCGGCCTGCTCCTAGCACTTCTTCTTTGGAGTATCTATTCCATTTGTTCCGGTATCAAACGGTTCTTACGACGCCTGCCGATGGGCAGGCACCGATCGCTAGACGAATCCGGGAAATGTTGTACGCTCACCCTGGAAGATCGATAAAACAGGCTAAAGGCCCCAGCTGAAATAAGCTCAGGGAGATGGGCGGGGTTAACACCGATACGCCACAAGGCGAGCGTCACTTAATACGTGTTGATGGTTATCAAAGAATGGGCGCCACCAGCTCTGACTCGGGATCTCTACGTTCTGCCGGAACTGGACGGCCGATCGGGGCGGGGTTACAATCAAGTACTACCTCGGGTAGCACCTGAATAGCTATTTCGAGAAAATCCGCGAATAACTATGTCGAGAAAATACGCGAATAACTATGTCGAGAAAATACGCGAATAACTATTTCGAGAAAATCGCCGTACAATGCCAGTCGCAACCACCTACCTGGAAGGCCTACCCTCCGCGTCTGGTCCTCGCCTCACAGCTGTAGTGGCACAGCGACACAGTCGCCCTGTAATATGTATACACCAACACAATAGTGTCAACAAGAAACAAAACGGCGATAATATGAATACGTCTATTGGATCCCTGGGGGTGATCTAAATACATACATATATACACAGGTTACAAAACATCATGGTTTTTAAAAGGAACTTAATGGTTAAGCCCAGCTGGGGAAAAGCGCTTAATGCCTAAGGGGTTAGCTTACAGTCGAGTCGGGTACCTCATCCAAGCCAGGTGTAATGGGTAAACGTGGCCTTAAACCCAACGGCCGGTCGCAGTTACGCGTGCAAACAAAACCTAAATTCGGGCCCGAAACCTCTGAACACCCTGTACTAGGTCGTGATAAAATTTGCCTGGCGGCACAAACCAACGATAGTTAATCTTAAATTTAGGCGCTGACGGCGCTGTTGATTAAGTGGGCTAACGGCGCGCGAACTGACGCACACCACTGGATTTTTCAGCAGAGTGTACTTTCACTGCACTCTATCACACAAAGTGTTCCGCCCACAACGTGCGATTATGATTGGCACCGCACTGCAGCAATTTGTATGCGAGAAGCGGTACTCACGAAATTAGTTGAACAAAGCAAGCGTCAGTACGCACAAATGCTATTTTTACAAGGAGTGTACCACGCTCTGGCGTCGCATTGCAGCAATTTGTATGCGAAATGCGGTACTCACAAAATTAGTTCATCAAAGCAAGCGTCAGTATGCACAAATGTTATTTTTCAAGCGTTACCTGGCTAGCTCGGCCATCTTGCAGATGGGGAAACTTCCCTGGCAGCAAATGGTATGCCGGACTTGGCATTGCGGCGAAACTCAAACGATGCGGAAGACGACCTACCTAGGTTATGCAGAACTTGAGGACATCGCCGTTGCAATAAATGGACACAGCGATTATTATCCCGCACGCTTACTCCTAGAACTGCGGTTGTTAAGCTAATAAACCGGCATGTTGCTGTGTTCCTGCGACGACTTGTTGCACCGAGAGCACCAACTGTTTCACACGTGTAGACTGTTTAGCGAGCCCCTGCCGATTGCCGCGATAATCGCGTGCATCCGGTGCCCCTGAGCTTCATGGGAAAAACGCTCCAGCCAATCCTAACACAGAATTTCCTAGACACGCGACTTTTGGCGCGAGAATGGGCACTACCCCTCCTTGTCGCACAAGCAGCGTAATTTTTAGAAGGTTCGAAAATCTTGCGAGCGTTAACACACGGCTATCAAAGCACCAACAAAGGGGTGCCCCAGATGATAAGAAATACTGCGCTTGGAGGCCAAATGTGTCCAAAATCATTATTATGGAATTATGCGATGAAGCCAAATAAGTAACAAAAGGGTTTAACATACGGGCATGCTGCCCTAAAGCCTAAGTGGCTAATTAAATTACGGTTGGGTGCCAAAATGACCTGACACATTTCCATTTGCCATTCGTTGGACGTGGCCATACCATATTATAAGTATTCTGCTCTAATTATAACAATAGTTGTTCTTGGCACTCATCAGAGATCTCATAACTGGGAATTGCGAGCGGTGTATTACAGCAGCACCGGAATTCCTAACCAATACTCCAATAACGTGAGAAAAGTATATCTCATAGGTCTTACACAACAGTTAATATTGTTCCTGATGGTAATTACTTATTTCGATCTATTTCCTTCCATGTTCCACGTTCTTCTGGCAGTGAAGATAACCATCGACACATGCTCTTAAATTGTTCAAATACTTTTAAATTACTGGGATCACATGCATCACGCCAATGGCACTATTTTCATATCTTCTAGTTATATAAAGTTAACGTCGTTCGGCCGATATATAGCAAATAATCGACGCAGTTGAATTTTGTAATACAAAGCGGTAGCCTCTAGGTATATAGTCAACCAAGCCTGTTATTTACGTATCGGCCGTGTGTCGTTCAATATTTTTTGTAATACAAATTTATATATTTTAAGAATAATTTATTAAACATACCTACTTTAAATATCTTTGTTTTTTACTTCCTTTTACCGTAAAGGAAGTATTGGATTCACCCCAAAAATTCGAAATTGAGTTTTCAACAGATCTTCACGCTTTAGAGTCCCCTGATCCCAAAAAACATATTTTTTTTCATTGGTCTGTGTGTGTGTCTGTCTGTGTGTCTGTGTGTCTGTCTGTCTGTGAACAGAATATCTCAAAAACGAAAAGAGGTATGGCGTTGAAACTTCATATATACGTTTTGTGTACTATGTAGATGAGACAGCAAGCTTTTTAAAAAAATCGCATAACCGGAAGTAGGTGTTTACTCTTGTGATTTTGTAGTTTTTTTCGATTTTTTCAAAAACGGCTCTAACGATTTTTTTCAAACTTTGCATTTTTATTACATTTTTAATGTGCATTAACGTGAGATAGGTGATTTTCCAGTTGAATACTTCTAAAGTGGGTTTCTTTTGTTTTTTTTTTAAATTTTTTTTATTAACTCCTATTTTAAATAGAACACCCGGTATATTATTACATTTTTGAATTCTGCTTAAGATTTTAGAGAAAATTTGTCTCTTCAACTAACGCTCTATTTTGTACCGTTTTTGTAGAATTCGTAATTTTTGAAAATTTTTGACAAATGCTTAAAAATTAAATATTTAACTAATTATAAGATCACTGTAAAAGGAAGTTGTGTGAGTGTATCACACCAGATTTTTTAAGTTTACCGCTGGCGGCTGGTATAACTGGCTTTTCATCTGTTTATTTAGTTCAGTTAAAATACAATAAAAGTATAGTATTACAAAATAGCTGTTTTAAATATGCATTCCATAAAAAGTGACTAATTGCCAAAAATGACAACATTACAAAAGTATTTGGTAATAGCTTATTAATTCTTGAGAACACAGTTAGCATCTCAAAATTCTCGTCTAAAAGGAGAAATCATCAACAAACCAACAATGTAGTTAATCTCTCTTGCCTGCATATGTCTGCACGGCTTTCATGATTCAAACTAAAACAAGGTATTGAAGTTGTTTCAACTTCAGCTTTGACAGGTGTCATTAGTGTGAAACTGATATCTAAAAACTACTGCTTCTTTAGAGGTTACATGTAAAAATGCATCGGAACAGAGGTTTTCAGTACTTACATCGATTTCCCATAAAATAATAAAATATTGTAGTGGATCTCAACTATGTAATCTACATTTTTCTGAAGATTAGTGATTAACAAGAGACGGTAATAGTTATTTATGTACCAAGGGCTTATGAAGATGATTGTGGCCTTTCGAGGGCGACAAGTTTACAAGCCTGGTGGCCTCTGACCCGAGGGCTATGAACATTATGTATGTATACAATCTTTTATGTTTGATAATAACTTTAAAAGCTTGCAAAGTAGTCCATAACGCCTTAGAGGGTTACGAGCGGGCATAATTATAACGCCCGCTCAATGGGGGGCATATCATTGCGCCCGCTCATAACACTCTTGGGAGTTATGGACTGCTTTATATACCTCGTACCACAGATATAAACAACAAATAATAGATCACATTCTTTAAAGTACTATAATAAATACCCATCGTAGGTATTCTTTACGCCGAAAAACAACAAATTAGATCGGGAATGTGCTTTGGAAAAGAGAAAACATGCCACTTGTTTAATTATCAGAAGGTATGATTGTGGTTCCAGCACGCAAACTGGGAAACACAAATCAAAACTAATAACAATTTTTAAACAAAATAATACAATTTTAAGCAAAAAGTAAAAGAAAGAAGGGGAAAGGAAGACTGGTAAATTCGAGTCTATCGTCAGTGTAGACTAAATTGATAGTCCAATTACATTAAAATCTGTCTGCCGAAAAAATCCAAATGAGCTGAAATTTTGCATACACCTTTATTTTGACATTAGAAATAATGTCTCAAAAGTCCCCATCGATATCGCGCTTGCGTCTTGAGTTATTCAAGGTCAAAGGTGACAGAAATAAGTTTTTCGCAAATATCTCTCTTTCTATGGGTCGTATGACTTTTTAGTTATTATAAGAAATGAAGGCTAGGAAATTCTCTACAAAAAATATTATATAGGTTTTTTACGTACAACTAACCATTCAGTAAATAATACACTGTTAAGTTTTGTAGACGGGCTTTACTTCCTTTTACGATAAGGAAGTATTGGATTTACCCCAAAAATTCGAAATTGAGTTTTCAACAGATTTTCACGTTTTAGTCCCTTGAACCCAAAAAACATGTGTTTGCTCAATGGTCTGTGTGCTGGTGTGTCTCTGCGTCTGTCTGCCTGTGAACAAAATATCTCAAAAACGAAAAGAGGTATGGCGTTGAAACTTCATATATAAGTTTTGTGTGTTATCTAAATGCGACAGCAAGATTTTGAAGAAGATCGCATAACCGGAAGTATGGTGTTTACTCTTGTGATTTTTCAGTTTTAAGTATTCTTGTTGTTGCCTCGAAGGTGCGCATCTCATATGGCATCAAAGATTTGCCAAGCAGTATTAAATAAATATTGTCAACAAAATTATTTTATTTAACTGCAAATTTATGACAATATTAATTACATCCTAATATGATATTTTAGCGTTGTTTATGATTTTTAATGTTCATACTTAATTTGAACTAAATATCTCTATTTTAGGTAATAGTTTAAATAGAAAAATAAGGTAACTGGTTTCGGTAAAGTATTACTTCCGGTACTGGGATCGCAGTCAAATTATATATCCTCGCTTTTTTAAGATTTTACATGTTTATACTTAATTTGAACTAAATATCGCTATTTAAAGTCCTTGTTTATATACAAAAATACAAGTATTACTTTCGGTACTCCGATCGAAGTGAAAGTACATATCTTCACGTTTCCAAAAATGTTTAATGTTTATACTTGATTTTAACTAAATATCTCTATTTATAGTTCTAGTTTATATGAAACAATACAATTACCTGTTCAGGTAAAGTTTACTTATTTCATGCAAAGCTTGGACCAAAAACATACTTTTATTCAAAAAGTTCATAATATGGGAAAATAATTCAATACATTATCGCAGTATGGAAGTTTTTACTGTTCTTATAAGTAACTATGCTATTAATAAATCATGATCCTAAGTACACAACACTTTAACTTCACTTAAAGCCTGTACTACGAGGCTAGATGTCTTGGCTCTAGGTCTAACCCATCTATAGGAATGGCATTACCAAGTCTTTTGCTTTTTAATATCATTTAGGTTTAATAAAGTATTCGCAGTAGTTCTCCAAATATTACAACTTTTTGGAATTAGTTTTTGTTCAACTTTTACAAAAATTTTTTTGCCGCCACAAAACAGAAAAAATATACCCAAACGATTAACGTTTTTTGCAAAATCAAGTGGTAATACTGCAACCTGGATAACGGGTCACAGCTTAATTGCAAGTAAGTTATGCTTAGAGCATACTACCATACTCAAATCTTCTTATATTAAAAACTTGAACTAAATAAAGGAAAAAGAATTGGGAAAAAGCAAAGATTACTCTAACAATTATTTTTGTAAAATCGAAGTGTTTTGAGTTTCATGTCCATAGCATGTAAAATTCCTTTAGAGTTTAACTCAAACTAGAAGTTATAGGGAATGGTGTGACTAGAAGTATAAGAATAGCATGAAAAATAAAGAGAATAAAAATAGGGAAAAATATAGACTACTAAGAAAGAAAACCATGAGGTTGTGTAGGCAAAAGGCAAAAGATATGTATAATAAACGAATTGAATAAATGGAAGGATGCAGCAGGAGGAATAATATAAGAACATTTTAAAGAGAGGTGAAAATTAATACGGTGAATTTTAAGGCGGTTACGTAAATAAGAGTGTAAAAATAAGAAGAGAGTTCTCCTAGTTGAGAGGAGTGCGATGGTGGAGAGCACCTTCACAGTTTATTAAACGACAATAGCTGGGATCACCTGTATAGAAAAGGCGATGAATGTACACAAGGAGAGAGGGTGGATCAAAGAGCAACTTCTGTCACTAGGCAATGTGCGAGCAATAATTGTGTTGCATAGTTTGTGGCCGAAGAAGTACTTATTTATAAAACTATTCCAATGGTTTGACAGCTTCACGTTCTGTAACCACGGAAAACACTCGGTTGCGATTTGTTTTTATATCAGCGAGAGTGAGTCAAATTATCGGTGTCCACAATGTCTGGAAGTTTCAGATAATGCAATTTTTCAATTATGCAGGCACCGTAGATGCCAAAAAAAAAGCCACTTTAACAATTGAATATGTCTCATTCGGAGCTTTCTTTAGAAACTTGAAGCAAATATTATGTTTATTAACTCAAGTACCGAAGCTGTTTGGGCACAGTGTCAAAATCAGGTTAGCCAATCAGCGACTCAAACTAGATGAACTCAGTTTGATGGTATTAAATATTTTCCTCAACACAGAATGTATTCCTAAATTATTACGTACGTTAATGGGCTGGATTGGCTACTACAGTTTAATAAGGTAAAACCAGAAACTTTAAAAATAATTCAAATACTAAAGGGGAGGAGACTGGGCTAATTTTTAGATCGTAACATTAACCGAACTTAAGCTCCGAAGGCAGACTATAAAATCGTGCTACCATAAAGTCGATCACATAAGAGGTTACTACCAAACAAACATATTTAAACTTGAAAGTGGAGGATACCTGAGGATACCTAGCATGCATTACCACAGAGAACAGTGAAGCGCGTTCGATTACGGTTCCCTGTAAGCGATTGAGTTGTAAATTCTCTGCTACTAAAACGAAGCTGGAATAATAGTTGGCTATACCTGAGAATGCTTCATAGCATTCAGTTCCAGCAGTTAACGTCAAATCTGCACTCCAGGACTAGAGCCTGCCAATTAGCGGTTTCAAGGTGCCATCATAAAGAATACTAACAAGGAGCAATCACTTTCGTAACAGTAGTAAATAACCTCTTGCTATAGCCCTGCCCCGTAGACCCGAAAACAGGTAAAACTTTATATCCCACGCCACCGCCATCCGTAACTCAAACGCAGATCAATCCAAATTCGCCCACAGCTACAATTCTGTTAGCCAAAGCTAACCTCTGAATATCGGTTCAAATCTGAACCCGCACTCCACCCTGCAGGTTGTGTGGCGATTTGTTTAATTACCAAAATTCACACACAACGCATCTCTGACGACACCTGCATTTTGTCAACTTGAACGAAGCTGATTCATAGTGTAGTACTCGTTGCAAACTCAGCAGGCGAAGAATTTACCAAGAAAAGCAATTAGTTATCTCGGCATTAATGGAATTTCTTTTGTTCATGCACTAATTTATGAGAGCGAGATCTGGACTAACCTACAAGAAAGCAGAATACAGGCAACGGGGGTGAAGATTCTCGGACAAGTAAAAGGATGTAAAAGATTGGGTTGCATATGAAAGCAGGACAAACATTTTTAGTATTTATAATATCAACTAAAAGATAATCACATACAAAGACAAGTAGTCAGATCATCTAGAAAAATTAACTTATACAGGACTCGCGAAGAAAACCATATAACAATGTAAATAAGGAGGAGAACAGCCTGGAGGCCTTAGAAGAGATAACTGAACAATCAACCGAGGATGAAACTAAGCCGGTGACCTAAACCTTAAATTGGTGAGAAGGCAGAGAAAACCAAGAAGCTCGGATAAAAACCAAGAACACCAAGGTTAAGATGGGCTGATGGATAAATCTTCAGCAATAAAAGATACGACAGAGGTGAAGCCAAAGAAAAAGCACATGCCAGAAAGGCTTGCATCAATTAACTAAGTAAGAATTTCATAACTTCATAACACCTTAAGATGGCGTGACAAGGAAGAGAGTCACCATCACGATGGACAGTAGTAAAGAACTGTTCATAAAGCAACGAATCTTCAAAAGTTATTTAACGATATGAAAGTGGAAGAACATAATTTCATTACTCTTCTCTCTATACTCGATAGTAATTTGATCAACTTTCTACTACCTCGTGGGAATAATGGCTGCAGGTTCGATTTAACAGCCAAAACCAATGTAGGAAGTATATGAACAACATACGATATACTTTCGAAAGCAACTATAGCCATACTACTAAGGTTATTGAAATTTCAAGGTTTTGCTAAGCGAAATTATTGGATGTCAACGTCGCGTTATACAAACAAGTATGCAAACAAAGCTAATGTTTTAGCTTGGTTCTTAGATTATGCAGTTAGCTACATCATCTCTCAAGTGGCTAGATTAAACAGCCTGTAATTAGAGTTAGTGCACTCTTAGGTTCCTGTCTAATTAATTTCAGGCTAATGTAATTAACCGCAAGCATGATACATAATAATTGCACCTCGCATCTGAGTAGCTTTATATCTCAGCTGAATGGCGAATTCAGCTCAGCCTTCTCATGTAGGTATATCCGTTACAATCGCCGCCACTATCTGTTAATGGACAGAGCCCACACCAACCCTGCCATTGCTCTTCGTAATTTCCGTTCCGAAAGGCTTATCGCTCTGGTTTTATCGCAGGCCCAAGTATGTGTCTAAATGTAAACTGAAAACGCTTCTTGTGTAGGCAAGGTTTCGAACATTTTTATGCCAGACGAAATAACCGCGCACGATGTTAGTTATTCGAAGAACTACTTGCGCCGAATAGAACGCGTAACCTGCCGGGAATAAAATTCCATTTCCGGCATATATCCATCCGCCAAGATTTGCCCGTATGTAAATAACAATTTGCGTAATCGAAAACGTGAAAACTCGATAAGCCCCCGATAAAATATCACATCAACGAGGGGGCCGAAAATTTATTGTCGGAAATAACACATAGAAAGTTTAGGGGCGTGAAGGTCAATTTGGGAGAAACCGCCAATAACCTTCGCGATGGATAAGCTCGGCTTTCTCGTATATAACCCCAGCTGGAAAGTGAGAAATCGGTCGGTTTTAAACTGGCCACGATTTTGATAGATTAGCGCCCCAACTGCCGCCTTTCTGGATTTTTGCCGCTCCAGAAAATCCGCCAGGATTTTATTGTGTCGGCGTCTATGGCGTCCTCGTTATCTTCGCAAACTACAAGAGTACTAATGACCAGAACCAGCATCGAACAGATTCTGTCGTTCACTTCAGGCGCTGAAGGCGCAATTATTTTCAGGGGTTGAATACAAACTCGAGTTTGCAGGAGAGCACGTACTATGAGCGATCCCAAACAGAATAAAAAATTCTCGCTGCTGCCTTTGACTCTTTCTTATAAAGGCAGCTGGGAAACCGCAAAATAAACAACTTTCAACTACATTTTTAAAAGGATGTAATTGTATTATTACACCATTTGCAGAGCACGTCACAGTGCTAGTTAAAGTGATTGCTGAAATCCTTTGAATATTCAAGAGCGGCTTTCTTTTACTTTAGCTTTTAGCAAAAACCATAAAGCATGAGGTACAAGAAGTTACAACTGCAACTCCAACATTTGAAAAGGATAATGATACAATTAAAAGTAAAGTTCGGGCACTTCATTCCATGTAGCAACATGGTCTGAGACAATGGCACAATTACAAAAATATTATCTTTAATATCGAACAGGAAATTCATAGATAAAACAAAAATAAGAAGTTTTCCTTAAAAAAATACAAAATTCCCAAACTTATCGAATGCAATTCCATTTTTCCTTTTTGGCGTGCGAGACACACACAGAGAATTCGAGCATTTAATCGCTCTGAAATACTAAATAAACAGCTGCTGCAGTTGTTGGTGAAAATTTGTAGTGCCTTCTCTTCGCTGTTCCCGGAAATCAATCTGTGAATCCAATGGATTCGATTGGGGGATGTATTTTGTACTTATTCAACTTTATGATGAAAATTATACAGCAAACATCAGCACTATCATTCACAATGCTAAATACGTAATTTAACTACCTCTTGATTCCATACTCCTGTTGCTGTAGTCAGCCTTGTTGTTAATATCCTCAGTGCAGGGGCATCGCCCTCTCCTCTTTGAGAAGTTTAGGGATTAAGACTCTACGGAAATCGCCGTGAAGTCGACAGCAGATTTGTATGGCGTTGGAATATCTGTAGCTTGAACAAAGATTTTCTACTCCAGAACCCGAGGCTCTTACCTGTAAGCCACCTCCACTGCATGTCATAGTCTTATTCCATACAAAACTATGAAACTTTAGTAAGGTTGTCGTTATCATGCCTTGTTTCTAGGTACCACGTGCCAGTTACAAACAATAATAGTGGGATAGTGGGATTAGTTACTGCACTTATGTCCATATCCACTTGCTGCAGTGGGTTATATGTGGAGGTTATAGCAGATTAAAGCGCGTGATTGTAATAGTACTCTTCTCGTGCCCTATACTCTATTCTACTATGAATTTAAATTGCCCTTTGTTTGGTAGTTAGTTCAGTCGCAGAAGCACAAGGCCCGCTCTTACCTCAGTGCAGCTAAGGGTATTGTCAAGATTGCTCGTTCCGGCGAGCCTGTGATCATCTATACATCTGTAATTATATACATGCATGCATAAAAGTACATAAAAAATGTGCAGAATGGTAATATAAAAATGTTATGTATGCTATCAGCAATAGCCAAGGAAGGTGCACCAGCTTAATGCTGAAACTGCATGCTTGAATACACCCAAAATTGGAGTGTAATTGTTAATGCGCAACGCTGAGTCAAAAAACAAATCTTGCGAACAAGGCGTACACTCGCACACGAATTCCACTTAATTCAACCCTGCCTTCGGTAGCTCGAAATTGGTTGACGCGATGTGTCTACGATGCAAGCGCTTTGTTCGAACGTGCTAATTCAGCAGCTACGCATGTTGCTTACGAGCGCGTAATGCTCGTTGCCGCTATTTCGCAATTTGCTGCAATCCCTTCGTAATTCTCTGGTATGATTATCTATATCAGTGGTTCCCAAACTTATTTGGCTCACAGCCCCCTTTTCAGAAGAAAAACTACCCAGCGGCCCCTGGAAACCTACATTCTTTAAGCGAACAAACATAAAGATATTGTAGTGGTAGCCTCTTGAGACTGATAATTATCTATAAGAGTATTTCTAGGTAGGAAATTATTTTGAAAGAATACATTAATTCGCAATTAAAAAGTATCGAGAGATTAAAAAAAAACTGTTCCTCAGCGTGCTGTGGAAATTCAACGTATGAATAATATGTTGGTGACACTGTACGTCAATGTCAAATTCGAGGTTAGCAGGTTAGGATTTGCGTCATTTTGTGTCAAAACTGACGGAAAATCTAACCTGATAACCTCGAATTTGACATTGACGTACAGTGTCACCAACATATTAATCATACGTTTAATTTCCACAGTCCGCTGAGGAACAGTTTTTTATGCATCTCTCGATACAAGGAAGGATTTATACATTAAAAGTACAAGATAAATATTTGAGAATTGTTTAATGAGTGATACATCAATACATTTACTGTTAAAGTGAAAGCCAAATTCAAATGATTATCTGAAAAAGTCAATTATGAAATGTTATAATAAAATATACCATATAGAAATTTTGTATAAATTATTATTGCTAGAGAAAATTATATTTTTTAAAATAAACAAATCTTTTCTGAATTTGTAACCTGTATTTTGAGTAAAAGCAAATTTGAATAATAAAAGCCCTTTATTATAATTGTATTTACTTTCTGGATGGTGTATTAAAGGGTGTGATAAAGTGAAATTAAAGATACGGCGAATAAACAGACTGAATAAATAAAGTAACAAATGGTATGAAGAAGAATAAGAAAATTTAATAATGGTAAATAGTCTTCATGGAGTAAATACATCTGTAACTTGCATTTTGTGGGTTTATTTGGAAAATAATGTTACACTATATTACACAATAGATGAAATATTTACGAATGGTTTTTCTAAATCTCCTTATCTTCTCTTCCTTCTTTAATCTTTCACCCGCCCTCTTATTTTTATTCACCGCCCCCCAAATGCAGCCGAAGCTGCTATCGCCCCCTGGATAGTTCCAGCGCCCCCCAAGGGGCGGTATCGCCCACTTTGAGAATCACTGATCTATAGGAACTAAACTTGTGCTGTACTTGCTCCAAATGTCTCGTATATTTACAAAATCGACTGCTCCTTTCAAGCTGGTAAAATAGCTTTCGACACTAAAGAATTATCGGTACCTCGGAGTTGATTCTAAGGTAGTTTGTTACGGTATAAAATAATTATGAAAACATTCAAGGGTGGGGAGAGTGCCACTTGCTTCAACATGTCCGGAAAATGCTCACGCTCACCCTGAAAATATCACAAAACAGGCTAAAACCCACGGATTGCTACACTCAGGAAGATGGGCGTAGTCCTGGAAGCGGTACACTATAGGACAAGCGTGACGCTATGTATAGGGTGATGCAAAATAAATGGGCACCACGAGATTCAGACTTGAAACCCACGCTTAACCGAACCTCGAAAGCCAAACGGGGTAGGTTATTAGTGTATAGCCAAAAACTCCCAACACATGTAGCGACAAATGCACTGACTTACCTGCGACGTTTGTAAACTGCTTTCAGACTCCACTTCACATAAAATCTGACAGTGTATAAATAAACCTGTAAATAAACATGCACAGGCTCGTAGGAAAATCATAAAGCAACGCACAGTATACCGCTCTATTGGTTCAACATATTACAGCACGCAGTCAGCGTATCGTACATGGATACAAATGTCAAATACAAGCGGGCACAATGATTTAAGAGAACAACTGGGAAGTCGCCTTACTACTGAAATAACAATAGGTACACGGCCCTAACGCGGGCGGCTGGCTTGTAAACACGCATAATTAATTTAGAATAGCCAGAGCTATTCACATTAATGACTAATTTAGGATAGCCGGAGCTGTCAACATTCAAGATTATATACAAATATAGCTCGAGCTGCTGACTAGTAAAAATGAATGACTAATTATAAATACAACACGAGCCGTCTGCGGGCCTGTAAACAGTAATGATTAATTTAAATACAGCGCGAGCCGTCGGCTGACTTGTAAATATGAATGACTAATTATAAATACAGCACTCTACATTAATTAAATGGCTTTGCCTGGCGGCTGAGTCGGTCATCGCTAGAATAATCGGGCTGCAGCTTGAAGTTGTGGGTGTGTTCGATGTCCAGAGATTCCCCTTTATTATCACGGAATAATGCAGAGCCCACCTGGGCAACAACCAAGACTGAGAGACCTGTAGCTCGTAAGCACAAAAAGATTCCGAGCATGTGGCCGACAAATATACCATCCAGGCTTACGCGAGAGGCGGCGGCCATCGATAACGACAACGACACTAAAGCACCCAGAACCACGACCTTTCACTGTCACGGCCCGTCAAGAACTCCCTTAAAAACTACGCCACGCGGTCCTCGACAGACTCGCTAGGATTGCTACGTGCAGGGGAAACCGGTTAGTAGCATCATATGTGCACCTGTGACCAATCACGAGGCGAGAAGAGGCCGCCGTTGCCTCGACGAACATTCTAGAACAAAGCTGTGTTCGAAACTTTAAAATTCTAAATAAACCAAAACAAATAATTATGAACGAGAAAACTAAATTGGCAGTTACAGTTGCTTAAAATTGTGAACCCCCAACTGACTGAAAACCATTTGATGAACTAACACAATTAAAAATACGACTGGAAGACTTATATACAGCAAAGTTGTAATTTTTTAACAGAAAATGCTCCAAGAAGTCGAATTTAAAAATGGCCTGACAAGTTATCTGCTCTAGAAACTGATCAAGTATCACGAGGCAAGACTGCTGTTAACACAAGCCTACACTGAAGCTCTTAATCGCACCTTTTAATACCTTGCGTGGTCGTCCTTTTTGCTTGAACACACACCCAGATAGTTTATTACTGCGCGACTGATTTCCCACTCCAAAGCGAGAAGTTGTACCAAATGGCTACGTAACTCCGTCGCATGCAGTTCTAATATTAGCACACGGAATAAGTATTCCGCTGACTTGCAGTTCCCTATTCGATCGAGTGAAACATTCACTGCAAGTACACAATACATTTTAATCTAATTACTACAATGTAATAAATGCAGTTCAGTTCTATACCTACCAGAATAGTGGTTAAATACCAAGGTGATTGTTAATTAGAATTTTTGCTTGAACCTTCGATTTGTCAAGTAATACAACTTTTATTTCATTCAGATTTAAGTCATTTATACAAGTCCAAGGTATAGAAATGTAGCTAGCAACGTTTTAAAAATATATAGATCATAGGTACGCATAATGAAGACAACCAAGATTATCATTTCGAGCACTTAAACAGCCAGCTCTAACCGGACGGGACGCCAGCGTTTAAGCCCTCTGGGTTTAACAGAAGCCGCTAGTCGAAGATTTAGACTTGTCTGTAGAACCCGTCCACAACCGTAATATACTTGAATCCCGAGATCCACCTACAAAATCCTTTAAGGACACCCGATTCCGAACTTCAAATCTCCTAGGATAATTGTGTGACTTATTGGTTTCAGTACTTTATTCGGTACCAGAACAACCTTCAAACTGAAGCCATTGCCTGTTGCGGTCCAGCATCTGTGGTTTAACTAACCTTCCCTGCATCTATATGGGTTAATGCTCTAACACAGAGCCGCAGAAACAACAATAATACTTTCCCAGACAGACCGCGGCAAACATGCAGAAGTTTGCGTGATGAGGGCCTGCCAGGTCAATTTACCGCCAGAATTATTTAATGGCACGACCTATCTGTACAAAGATACGGGCATGTCTCACGGCAAAATTCCGGGGCAACACCAGGGAAAATCACAGCTTCCGCTTCGACCCCGAAGCTCCGTTCTGCAGATTCGCCGCAAGAAACGAATCACTTTACTGGGGCACGGGATATTACAAGGTGAAGGTTAAGTATACCGCGACTCTTCGGGGGCAGTATAAAGTGGCCCCCGAAACCGTACAGTACCAGTACTATCGTACAACCTTGGAGCAGCATTTAAACTAGAGTCGTTTGTTGAAATCTATATATTGTAATGATGCTCTTACTAATATAAGGCTTTAGTAAAAATATAAATAATAAATAGGACTAGTCACCACAATTTATAAATATTAAATAGCTTCAATCAAGGATTTTGAGTCAATCTCATGGCTAAAGAAAATAATGTAATAATTATTAGCTCAATAAACGGTTTATTGCTCCTTGTATTTTATCTATTTGCAATAATTTATGGCAAAACTCCGGTGTAGCATAAGAAAAACTCTAATGTTAGGGCTAGGTTCTACAAAAAACTTGTAGTTCAAATGCTTTGGTGTATGACAAATTAACCAGTATATTTTGGCAAACGCTCAAATTAGTTCTGACAGCTCTTTAACCTCAAAATTTACTGCAACAACAAATTATCTGCAGGCACAAGAAATCGGCGTAATATGAATTTAAAAACACCAAAAATGGCAAGAATATGTTAGGTAAATACTGCGAATTATGTGACGTAGCTTCCGGCTATCATTGTATTGTTTCAGATGTCGTAAACCGACGCTCTGACCTTCCTTTGTTTTATTTCGGATAACGTCGCAAAATCAGCTCCAATTCACAAATTTAAGGGACGCTATATCAATCATTCGAATCTGAATGGATCTGGGCAACCTGGAATCATGTTCAAACCCTCGAGCAATGCCCAATCTTAAAGAATCCCACAATTTATGAGGTTCGCTAACGTTTTCCTGTAGAATCCTACCTTAAACGGAGAGCTTCATACGCTGTATACATTTTCTAGTGGCGCCTGGCAATTACACACTTGGGAATGGCTTGTTGCTTCCAATTTCTATACCCAGGCACTTCTGAACGTTTTCTCTAAACATAGTACACAGGACTTTCTATGGCCGATGTCATAAGTGCATATCGCTTCACGGATAGCACCTTGCCTGCTGATTGACTGCGATCTAGACGGATTCCAGGCCTAGAAAAACTACATAAAAGCTAGACAAAAGAAAATAGGAAGAACAGATAGATAGACGCCCATTATCTCAATTTTAAAGTTATTTTAAAAATTATCGTCTGTGGTCCATAGACTTCATAGACCTCATTAGTTTATTGAAAGTTAAGGCATACTACCCTTATAACGGAATTAACTAAAAATCACGCTAGTTTTATGTAGCCAATTTTTAAATGGTTTGCAACATGCATCGCTTAACTAATAAGGCAGGTTCAGCTTAGCCGAATTCAGTAATTAACTGGTGGCAGTGGATGCAAGAACGCAGTTAATTTTTGGGGTTGCTGCAGGGACCTAGAGTGTTTACCTACTTTAGTTCGAAGCGCCGATATCAACCGTCGACGGAAAAGGATGTACTTTAGACCCACACCAGATTGTCGAATTAAGCACTAATCCAAATTCAAAAAATTACTACGGGCACATAGGCGTTATTATACGTGCGATAAACAAGAGATCCTGGAGGACTGCGTCGAACTAGAGCATCGGCCTGCAGGGTAGTTGCGGGATGACGGAGTTTCTTGAAGTGTCCGACCTGCTGGCTAAATTAAAATTCCCCTGGACAACATCGAAGGAAAGGGAAACTGTCTTCCAACTTCCTAGACTCTGCCTACCGATAACGTCGAAAATCCCAGATATTTGTTTTTAAAGTAAAAGTCCTTCAACCTTCATATTATTCATTGGCGTTTAAGCTTGAAGCTTAGGATATTTAAGGATTGATTTGCCGCAGAAGTGTTATATTGGTGTAAATCATAAAAAATCAGCAGAAATAAGTATTTAACTCAAAGGTACAAATGTTGCAACTATAACCTTAAGGTTGCTATTACGTATGAATAATACACCTATTTTCCGAGTTGAAACTATAGGTGGAATCTCTAGAGTAGAAAAACATATAATCATTCTCTTTTCATAATTATATTATCTTCCGTCTTTTCTCTATATGTAAAAAATAGCCTGTTCATCTACCTCTTTCCGTTTAGTATAAAGCGATAACGCATTTTAGCTTTCAAGCGTTTTTTCTATTAGCCGTTCTTCGTACAAGCCTAATTGGTCTGTTATTATCTGCCCTGTTGACGTTAATTGTTTTATTCTTTTTCCTTTATATGACCTGCAAAACGTTTTGCGGTGTTAAATTGTATGAATTTATGACGTTGCAGTTTCTAAGTTCGTAATTTTAATTTAAGGAGAGCTACCTAAGGCTAAGCCTTTGGTTGTATTTTTACCTGGAGTATTTAAATCTATAAATCAATCATAACTTCATTTTTGTACAGTTTTTCTGAAAAGATGTCATGTGTTTTGCAAAAAGCCATAGTGTAAGCAGAAGTGCCACGATTGTAGAATTTCTCTATAAAAACTAGCTTCTGTACGTTTAGATCTCAAAATGACCAGTGGAACGCATATGCCACTGATTCTTTTAGACTACTGGTGAACAGGTGGCGGAAGAGAATTTCATCATACCAAAGAGTAATTTCATTACAAATTCTAACACGCACGGAGAAATTGTAATTACTTAGGTCTATTAGTAAATTAGCACTTAATGTGTTTCATAGCTTTAATTAACAGACACTGTTTATAATTTTGAATATTTATACTTGGTGAGTCTTGAAACTCGGAGCCTTTGACTTCTTGAGGCTACAGTCCGACGTAAACGTATCATGACAACAAAGATACCCAATATTTACTTAAAATACATATGGATAAGAGTTGTTGTTACTGAGGCCTTGGTACTGTATGTTGCAAATAAAGACAAAATTATGCTGTAACCGCATGTTAATTAATCACAAATTTCAATAAATTCCTGGTGCCGTTTATAGTGACCTAATTAAAGCTGCGGTTGCTTAATCAAAAAATATCTTGGTGCGAAGGAGACGCAATTATGAACATAATGAGCGCGAAAGTTCAAAGCCCGCGTTAATTTTCTAACCCTAGAGATTTGCGCGTGTTTACGTACCCTTATTGACCTATCGTTAAAAAGTAGGTAACATTTCTACACCTAATTTTATTACTATTGTGGAGTAAAGCAAGAATCAAACGAATACTAAAAATGGCGTTTTTGATCTCAAAACTGGAAGACAAAGGGCACCAGCTGGTGGCGAGGCTACCCTCGTGGGGCATTATTCCGGACTTATCTCATGTTAAGTCTAACGAAGTAACTGTTTATTACTACCACAGCTGCGAGGCTGAATTAAAGTAGGGTGTGTCTGCTCTAAATTGAATCTGTGGAAGGCCATGCTTTATAGCGATTCCGCTGCACATAAAAAAATGTAAGTGCGCGTCGCGACCCAAATTACGGTGGATGTTTTCATCCACGCTCGCCCAGCAGTTTCAAATTAAAGTTAGGATCGCAAAAAGGATAATTTCCCTTTTAAGCTTGAAATTGGTGAAATCTTTGCTTCAATTTAGCTATTGCCCTGGGATATGTCGTGGATTGGTTCTACTTCGCATGTAAATTTAACAAGCGTCTTTTTGATCACAAAAGCTGTTACACTTCAATGTTTTTTGCTTTTATACAAAGTAGGTTCGAGGGAATATAATTAAATTTAAATTACTTATTACCTGCTTATCACAATCTCAGACAGTTTGTTTAGTTCTATAGGCAGCCTTCCATGTTGAATTCGTTTTTGCGTTACCTTGTACGAATAGGTATCAACTGCTCTTGCACGTTTCCCTAAATTAGGACACTTTAGTCGTCCATCACAATTCTCCAAAAAGATCCGACAAGCAAAATTATCTATTTTGATGTTTTCAGATCTAACATGACGATATATTCTGAGACAGTATTGCCAATATAAATAAATACTGCTACTACTATTACCCATGGTATCCTAGGGCTAGAATCTTGACGCTTAGGATATAATGATAGTCTTCTCAACTTTAACATAATATACACAGTGGGGCTTAGATATTTTAATGGTATGATGCTTACAGGAATTCTGATTGCATTGCTAACGTATGAAGACTAAAGAAAGATTCAAATATGCCCAGAATTGGTATTCTATTTATTGCAAGAATAAGTCAAACGATATATTTTTATTACATTTTTAATGTGTATTGGTGTGAGATAGGTAATTTTCCAGTTGAATACCTCTATTTTTTTAATACCTTTAACTAACACTCTATTTTGTACGGTTTCTGTAGAATTTGTAAGTTTTGAAGATTTTTGACAAATGCTTAAAAATTAAAAAACCAATTTTTGACTAATTATAAGATCACTGGAAAAGGAAGTTGTGTGCGTGTATCAGACCAGATTTTTTAAACACCTCTGATTTTGCTTCTTTCGGGATTTCTCTTTTTCCTAAGAATGTGGACTTCATCGCATTAAACAATCTCCCAGTAGCCTTCACCCTTTCTTTAATTTCATGGTCTAATTTACCATTGCTACTTATGCAAATTTATTTTCTTCTACGATGATACCGTGCGTTTGTGTTTCTGTGCTTATTATCATTGTTTTAGTTTTCCTGTGTAAATTTTTATTTTCTTTTTCGTTGAAATTCTTCCTCAGTTCTTCCGAAGATCACCATATCATCTGTATATAAACGCTTCGTCACCTCAGTACTTTTCATTCTCTAGTATACTACTTCGTATTTTTTACTTTTTCTTGCTTTTCTTGATTGCTTCGTCTATTACTAATGTGAATAATAATGTGCTAAGCACACATCCTTGCCTCAATCCTAAAGTTGTTCTGAGTTCCTTTGATTTCTCGTTCTTTGATCTTACTATATTGGAGTTATCTTTATATGGCGCTTTAACTGATGTTACTGTTTTTTTGTTTTCCACACTTGTTCCCTTTTAATTCTATTAAAAGTCATCTGTAGATCTACAAAACACTTATGTATTTGTCCCTCTTTTTTAATAACTTTTTCTTTTATCTGTCTTATTATAAATATCTGGTTCTGCACTCCTCTGTTTGCTATGAATCCGCATTGCGTATCTTCTATTGTGTCCTCTATGTTTGTCCTTATTAGCGGTTCTAAAATCCTTACATATATTTTTCTCCGTACACTCAATAATGTCATCCCTCTGTAATTCTTACATTCTTGTGTGTCCCCTTTCTTAAATAAAGGCACTATTATTCCAGTTTGCCAGTCTTTTGTTGCTATTCCTATTTTTATTATTACATTCATCAAGCTCAATAATCTTTCTTTGCCTGTTTTCCCTATATTCTTGTTCATTTCCGGTGCTATCTCATCTACTCCTGGCGCCCCTCCTATTTTTAACTTGCCTATGGCTTTGTCCAGTCCCTCCCCACTTATTTCCAGTGTTTGCTTCGATACATTTCGCCTGGTTTGCTCTTCTTTCTCTTGTCAACTCAATTCTTGACCTTTTTCATTTTCGTCTTTCAGCATTTCTTGGAAATGTTCTTTCCACCGGTTCATTATTTCTTCTTCCTTCCTTAGTAGATGTCCCAGTTTGTCGTTTATATTTTTAAAGTCGTTTCCTTCTTAGTTGTTTCATATAAACTATTTATTTACTATCACTAGACACATGCAACTGCTGTACCACTCTCTGGGATAAAGCAGTTCCCTATAGTTGTGTTAAAAATAATAGCCACTAGCGCATCTATTTGTAAGTAGAAGCTGAAACTTTATACTGAATTTGACTTTAACTTAACCCTAGAACCATAACGTAGAATATATGTTGCATTGCCCACAACGTGGTGTCGCATATGGCTCCCCAATGAAACTATTATATCTTCTCATGGTTAAGGTATATAATACTTTGTGGTACTACGTGGTTTTCATTTCTTTCACTTTTAGTCATTGATAATAACACTCCAGATGAAAAAACTTAATATTTTCAAAATTTTTAAAAGAAATAAAAAGTAACATTACATGACTATCTAATGTTGAAGATAACATTAAAAGTAAAATATGTTCTACACCAAGAACTAAAAATACCAAAATGTATTTTGTATTCCATAAAGATTGAAACTTCATTTCTTTCTACAAAAAAATATTCCACTTGTAGTCTATACACACATATTTATAACAATGGTCGCATTTGTGCAGCTGCATCAAATTGGTCGTATGTCATAGTATCACTTTCTTCAAAATCTTCATCTATGCTTTCGCCGCTTTCAACGATATCATCATCGTAATCGTTTTCACTATTTTCAATTTCTCGTATACTGTTATCTACCTCACTTTAGGTTAATGAATGTTTTCTGTCAACCTGTAATTCTAAATTATGTATATATTCATAAAAATCCAAATAATATATGTTTAGAAATGTACATCTCTCTGTACACTTTATATCACACCTTACAATGTGGCATGGTATACGAACGTTACACTATTTTCGTTACCTGTAAGGTACTGATAAGCTTGGCTGTCTACTTAAATCAGCACGAGCGCAGACTGTCATTTGCGATTCCTCAGGTCGCCAGCCACGCCACATTGTGGTCCTAAGGTTACGACCACGACAAAATGCATACGGCGAGCAAGAATTATTTATTTTTCAGGCTAATGTAATCTAAATTCAGTCGCAACTGTAAATACATTCCACGTTAGTATTATATAGGACACACAGCTTTGAATCTCGAATATTATGAAGCAAGAGCCAGCAAGCTTTTATTAAACATGGTATTGCTATTAAAGAATTCCAGGAAAATTAAATGTTTCAGCAAATCATATTTACTATAGCCTAGGCTTGGAACATTTTCTATATTTAATTAATTCTTGGTTATAAATTGTTACAAACTTAAAATTCAAAGAGCTAAAAAATTAAAGTACTCTCCTTTTTGAAATTGGTCTAAACGAATTATTGTATTTCCCCTGTAAGGGGTTGCTTATATAAGCTGTCGTTGGTTTGTCTTCATTCCTGCAGAAAAGCATATAGCTGCTGCCCGAAAAGATAAATCGGAAATTTTTCAGTTTGCTCCACATCCATCCATTCAGGATTCTGTCATACTGCATTAATATTATATCACGGCATCGGGATATGGGCGACGTGATCAGCGAACCATTAGTAGATGTGCCATGACAAGATGACGTCCTATATGAAGGAGTCTTGCTACTCCTTTGTCGAAGATTTGCGAACCATTTCCCGGTTTATTCTTATCCGATATCATGAGAAATTGCTTTATTAAGGTGGCAAGCAGATTATATACAGAGTGGGCGTACAGTTTGTGTAATTAATTTTCTTTCTGCTATATGCTACAAATGAATTGAGAGAAACTTCAAAATTTGAATTTCAACTATTTATTTATACAGGATATTGTTTATGAACGTATGTGTATTGGTTTTCAATTCAATACTTCGATATTACAATTTAAAATGCGTGTTCCAGTTTACCTCCTTCCTCACTTTTTAAATAAGTAGCAATTTTAGAAAACTGTAGCCAAATATATTAGTATACAAAATAGTTACTTCGTTTTAAGCAATTTGACGAACAAGACATACATTGCCATGTGCTGAACAAAATAAATGACATCTGGTAATGATATTAAACTTTTAAGGCCGAAGTTGACACTGTTTAAGCAGCCATTAGTATTGCGGTTTCAATACTTTATTTGCTCTTTACAGAAGCGATAATAATGCTTGTCTAAACAACGTTTTGGTCTTAAAACTGTAACATTCTTAGCACTTGTTCAGGTCCACAAATAAGAAATACCCAAAGAAGTTATCTATACTTACTTGTTATCGGTTACTTAGTGAGTGACGGGATGGGGATTGTAGACTGAAATAGAAAAAATATCGCTTACGACTGTCAACTTATCGTAGCCTGAAAGATACCGGGACAGATCCGTGTTCTTTTAGGGTGTCATGTGGTGAACTGGATGCTAGTGATGCTAATATTGGGGTTTGCACCAGGAAAACCTCTCAGCGACTCAAATCTTTTATTTCAATGCATTTCTAATTGGCTGCCAATTAAATAACAACTACATAATAATAAAAACCGCATTCCACTTGCAATGCTGTACTGCAGTTCATATTTAACGAAAAACAGATGCGAAAAATCAACGCGACCAAAACGAATAGCGTCAAAAGTATCTACGGTGAAAGAAGCGCCAATTCTAGGCGTTGGTCCAAAACTTCAGTAAAAGAATGGACAAAAGTAGCTCAAATATTAACTACGAGCATAAACGTAAATCCACACGCTGAAACGAAGTTTTTCTTTAGGGCTGCGACTGGGTGCAGAATCGTAATGTTGAGGGCGTTGAGCGTTACTTTTCAGAGTGGTTGAGAAACGGTCGGGACGAAACAAGGTGTTACTCTGTATGTGTGCTGCCTGAAATGAATGCGAAATTCAGGGAAACTCAAACGCAACGTGATTCGGAGTTTTAGATTAGTAGCCTGGGCATTCTAAAGATGAATATAAATAATGTTGCTAAGTTGTTACGGTGAGGAGCTTGCCAAACGATTATATTGACGCAACAGGTAACACACCATATTCAACCTATTTACTAGATTACAGCTGGTCAGCTACTGATTTGTCCTCAGCTCCCTGAACTTCAAGCGGCGGGCTCAATGAAACGAAAGCCCTATTATATTCGGTGCGCACCAAATACAATAGCGGAGGGTATTTTTAAACATACCAAACAAGGTGTTATTGAATTGTAACTGGCGGCTCAAGTTATAACTACTAATAAAAATTTTAGGAGCGACAACTGCTTTTCATTCATGAACTTAATAGATCTAATCTGATGTACACAGCGAATTGTTACTAGTTGTTTACTAGCAAAAAGAAATGCTGTTTGGTTTTACTAGCGATAAGACTTTCATTCGTCAAAGAAATCTTTAAACGTTATGAGAAATAAACCCAAATTTCTTCGATTCTATAATTCAGTGCAGTACAGAATGCGTCGATACATTCCTACCAACGGGTAGACCTAGATGGCATATGACTGTGTTCTTAACTAAGTTATATAGTCCACAAAAAACATATATCTACGTTTTTTTAATATTTGCAAATGTTAATCATCGGAAATCTCTTGTAAGTGATAATAGGCAGACAGCAAAGGATTAATCAAAGGTTTGTAAAAAAAATTGAATTTAGCGCCTTTCCGCGTCTGCATTTCGAACATCACTACTTTTTCGCTTCATCTAGGCCCAAATCGACAGTTTAGCTTTGTTTCAAAAGCAAACCCCGTTCATATCAAATAGTAACGTCTCCGGCTAACTTTATGAAACGTTGAGCAACAAATTTAGATGTGCTTCCTTGCGGCATAAATGACGTAAGTCGGGTTATCGTGTTTTCATTCCGGTACTGGAGGCACATTTTCTGATGTTAGATTGTCTACGTTTTCAAAGTCACATGCAAGTGTTGCACAACTTGACGCAATCCGGACGTTTCTATTTGAGTTAGAGAGAGTAAGATAAGTAACGCACGCGCGCATTCCTTTTGGTTTCGATATTCAACCGTCTCACTTGTAGGACTTGTTCCGTTACGGTGGAGGCCGGGAGCTTTTGCAGAGCGACATCGAAATTCAATTGGACTGTGAATGGGTGTTATCGGTCGAGTTTTTGGTTCTTTAAGAGACGTTTGGTGCAGTTATTAGCCGAGGTTTTCTGGTATCGTGGAGTTCGCAAGTTTGACGCCTCTGGGGCGGCTAATTAATGGAAACTTCTTGCGTGCTAATCGTTTTTATTAGTTACGTGCACCGTACCGCAATATTGCCTGTCGACTACGATCTTTGTTTTACCCTTTCTTTGGAGATTTAACATTGTCTAGACCCGCTTTACAGATAGCACCTTAAGTCTTTTCTTGCAGTCCTTCTAACATTTTGGGGCAGTTGCTTGGGCAGGGCGTGCAGCATCGTTGGACCCCATAACCCAAGCAAGCTGAACCTCTATAAGGTATTGTGTTTTCTATGTATAATTTTAACAAGTTTTTGGGTGCAGTGAAAGATGATTTCTAAAGTTTCTCAATTTTGCGTACGGTTGCTGACAATTTAGAATTAAGCGTTTGAACTGTTGTTACTGTCCTTAAGTCAATTTGAGTATTTATCGCCAAGTCATACCTTTCTGAAATTAAAGTAATTACCGTCAATGAGTCAGATTTGATTGTTACCGCGAACATGTATTGTTTGTAAGTAGCACTGCCAAGGTTGGATCGGAAGAGTTGGTTCACCGCTTCCACTTTCTCGGTGAGCCCACCTGGGTTTTTCTCGACGTAGTAAGATTGTGGCGTCTGCCAATTAACATATTTATTTCGTTTGCCGGGTCGCTGCCAAAATTAAGGTGGTAGTGAACCTCCCCTTTTCCTTCTTAGTCGGCAAGTTTTGTTACAGCCCATCGTAACATAGTTGGGGTAACGGATCCGAAAGTGTGAGTATTTTGCATGTCAAATTCATGTCGTAACGACGTTTTCGTGCTGTAACAGGTTAGAAGAGTTCAATTCTGCTAGCGCAAGGAGTAGAACCAAAGGTTTAAAAAATAAGTCATTTATGGGAAATTTGAAAAAGCTGCACAGGGTTGGCTGAGAAATTGCATAAAACAAAATTTTTAAATATAAGACACTGATATTGGTATATAACTACGCTACTTACTTCAGTAAAACTTAAGAACACCACAAGCACTTTTGTGAAGATTTTTCAACATTTATATCGAAAGTTGCTAATTTATTTACAAAGGCGATTAATTTAAAGGCTAGGAGTTTGGGAAAATTTATAAAAATGCCTGAAAACAATTATTTTGATAGATTTTCTACATAAAAGTCATTGTTAGTCATAAGCGCTCGTTTGGATAAGTGAAAACGGGAAGTTAACTTCAGTTAGTTTTGCCAAAAATCGGGAACTTAAGCGGCTTACTACACTAAAATCTTCAATTGTATTACAAGGTCTGCATATCGTTAATCAAAAGTAAAACTGCTAGCTCTAAGTTTACTCTGATAGTGAGCTACTGTACTTTCTATGAAAATCATCGCTAACGCATATAATTTTGCAACGGCAAATTACAGGCGGTTGTTTAAGGTGTGCGTTTTGCGTACCTGCTGCTCTAAGCATTTCCCGAAAGCTCAAAGGGCTCCACTTATTAGGTCGCCGTGTACGCTGCTTGTTTAATAGCGCTTTAATTATGTACACAATAAACCCGAAGGAAATTTAGTTTATCTCGTCTTTTAATTTGCTCTCGTACCAATTAAAATTCACCAAAACGCTTCATGCTTGCTGCGAGGCTTTGGTAGCATAGGATGAGGTCTATCTATGGAGTTATTGAACCAGAAAACTAACACTTTACGCTTGCGAAAACCTTCAGCGTATTTATTCATCTGAACTTTTTATTTTTAGACCTGAGCAGCAGCGTGTCAAGAAGTTCTAAGCTTGTTATTTTCATGGTATTAAAAGTGACATCCTTATAACGTAGTTTTTCTTCCAATGCTTTTATATAGACGCCCTATTTGCGTCAACACTTCTTAGCTTCACTATTGTGCGTTTATGTATGCATGCTATAGCTTTTATATTGTATGCTGTAATGTAAAACCCTTGAATCGGTATTACATTACATCCCGCATGTAGAGCTCGTTAATTACAATATATAATGCATTATCTAGTTACATACTCATGGTTTCACGTTATTACCTAACTAGTTAACGCTGTTTTTCAGCAGCGTCCATTTCTAATGTTATCTTAAATTGTATTAAAACCTATTTTCCTCACTGCAACTTTGGTGTACTTCTACATAAATGCAAAGGCATAGGTGTTTACAAACACATTTTGGTGACTGCTGATTGGACTCCGATACTATTTTGAGCGGGCACTTTATACACTGTGTAAGGTCTGCATTTAACTATGAACTGAACGGTTAGAGGTTTAGACTGCCATGTTTTCTTATGGGTATAGCATTGCCATGTATCCAACGTTCTGGCGGTCCTACCGGATGACTAAGTTAGGACTGTTTTGCCTTAAATGCAGTTCTTTTACCCTAAAATTGTCCTGCAGATTAGTTTAGCTTCTCTCACTCACCTGCGCTGAAAGGGCTAATAGATTATAGCTCTCTCAGCAATATGCGTAGTAAGAAAACCAGGGTCCAATGCATCCAGTTTCGAGAACCTTGGCATCATTTATCATTGAACTGATTGGGATTCCTTCTTCGATTTATCATCAACTAATTGGAGCTGTCACTCCGTCAACCATCCCGTATTATGAACACCAACCTTCAGTCTTCTATTCTACTTTCTTTTCCCCCCCCTCTCTCTCTCACTCTCTCTCTCTCGTACACTTAGTAGCGAATTCTTCTGTACTGGCCAAGGAAAGAGCTACCCCGCCTGCATTTACTTGAGTTATTGCATGCTTCTGTTATTTAATTTATGTGCTTATACCATACTCAAATCTTGCATGTTTCAAGCAGTTACCGCCCACTTGTTGAAACATTGCGACGCAATTTATTTATTTACAGCATTTCTAGGGCTTTTTTGAGGGGCCAATACTTTTTTGTGGTGAATTGCATCAAAATACTGATTTACGCATCTTCTATTGTGTTGATTTGGTACGATTGTTGCATATTTCAACGCTTACTTGAAGGAAGCGAAATTTACCATTCGTAGATTGCACCACGATATAAAGGGTGCGGCAAAATATACTCAGCCAAGTTTTTTAAAATAAAAAAAATAACACAACAAAAATATTTTTTTTAATCAAAACTAGTTATTAAAACATGTAAGATTATTTATGAAAAACAACATCAAGTAAATTACCGCCACGACAAGCCAGACAATGACCAACTCTACTTTGAGCGTGTAGCATAACTTTGCGCAATATTTTCAAGTATCCCCACAAGAAAAAATCTGGTGCCGTCAAATCAGGGGGATGAGGCGGCCACTCAATATCTCAATTTTTTGGCAGCAGTCTGGCAGGGAAAATGTCTCTAAGAAGGGCAACCGTTTCACGCGCTGTGTGGCATGTAGCGCCATCCTGCTGGAATCAGAAGTTGTCTATGCCAAGTTCTTCTAACTGCGGTTGCAGACATTCTCGTATCATTGTTCGATACCGTTCTCCATTAACAGTAACTGCATTGTCCATGACATCTTCAAAAAAGAAGGGTCCAATGATTCGTTCGGAGCATATTGACACCAAACAACGACTTTTTGATCAAACTACAGGTTCTCTTGGATAAGACGAGGGTTTTCCGTTCCCCAAAAACAATCATTTTGCTTGCTAACACGACCAGAAAGGCAAAAATTTGCTTCGTCACTCATTATCAAATTTTGCCAAACATTGGGTTCTGCTTCCACTAAGTTTGTAACGATTTGTTCGTATTGCAAACGTCTTTGAATATCAATTGGCAGTAGTTTGAACACAGTTAGAATTTTGCATGGATACATATGCAAGTCTAAGTGCAAAATTCTACTTAAACTCCGCTCAGACAACCCTAATTGCGCCGCACGTCTTCTTGTTGAGGTTTTTGGTTCTGCCTGAACATCAACCCGTACAAGCTCAATATTTTCGTTTGAACGACCAGAACAAAGTCTTCCAGTATGCTTTACATCACTTACTGTGCCATTTTGTAAAAATGCGTTTGCTAAACGTCGAATTGTTTCTCCGCGTGGAGGTCTTCGATTAGGATACGTTCGCCTAAAAGCGCGTTGAGTTGAAATTATCGAAGAAAAGTTTTGGAAAACAGAATTTAACAATTTCTGCGCGTTCTTGAGGCGAATAACGCTCCATAACAATGCATCGTTCTACTTTGATATAAAACTTCACTTTTGACAGTTGTCAAGGAAATAAGAAAATTATGACAATATTCCATGGCTGAATATTTTGCGGCACCCATTATAATAACAAATCTATTTGTTGCGCATCGCTACGTGACGTCACACACTAGGTAGTTCTTAGATTTTCTGTAATTTAGGCCGTGTTGACCAATATGGCAGTTACTTAATTCGTTGTACTCTGGCTGTAGAACTGAATGCAGATTCGTTAATCTCAGGTCAAAACGCAAACATTGTAGCGAGCAGAAACGATTTTCTTGGCTGACCAGCTTTCCCGATGCCGAAGCAAAAGCCTTTATTTTGTTGCAAAGCTTCTCACAACATCTTCAGGCTTGAACAGCTGGTGGCGCCTAACAATTGCCCGCATTTGTCATATACCCTTGTGGTACAACCTTGAAGTGTGGCGGGCGAATAAGAATAGAGAGGCACAACTCTCCTGTTCAATGAGTTATCGGCGCACTAGGTTTAATTAAACGAACGGAAGAACAAATTATAACCCACAAATTAGATAAACTCAAAATGGACTATACTACTGAACCACTTTGATGAAGCACTTTAGTAATTGAAGAAATAATAAAAAATTTAATAATAATAGTAATAACCATTATGCATTACTTTTTCAACACTTTGTATAGTACGTTAGCGTAATGTATATGATTACATTGATTACAGCTCTAAGAAGATTTACTGGCGTCATTCAATATTATTTCCGGTAATTCTTATCAGTTACCTTTTGTGCGCTGAAGTTTTATAGAACACACCAATAATGCACGCTATCTGTGAACAGAGGATACGTTATAGATTGGCGTGGAAAATCCGTAATCTAATTCAACCACGTTTGCTGTGTGCGTGTACGTAGAGCATAGTGGACTTTTGCAGTAACAATAAATTTTTGCAGAGTTTTACACCGTTTAGTTCCCTGAGAGATATATTTTATAATTTAAATCGATGTCTGGCTTGTAAGTTTTATATATTACAGGTCTTTATTGTGTTCTAGTTTCATCAGTATTTTGAGCTTGCAGTAATGTGCCTTATTTGTAAATGTCCACTAGAACATTCAGCCTAGTTTATTTCCTACGGTCCCGCTGGCAAATATTTCACTTATTCAGTACTCACACAAGCGGAAAATATTATTTCGCGCGAATGCTGCTATTAATTTAGAGGAATCTCGCTCTCCATAAAACAAAATGATAAACTTGCTGCCTTTGAAGCAATTAAACCTATGTCTGGGTGAAATTTCGAAGCAACGAAATGAAGTTATACTGATTTGCATGACTTAATAAATGCAGTAAATTTATTGTTTGATTTTATTTATACATATCAATATTTCCTTTTATTTTTTATATACGGGTGCACACACGGTATTTTATTTACAACAAAACTGAAAGTAAACAGCACAATTTGTTTCCTATCAATATTTGGGACCATTAATTGGCTATACACGAAATAATTAATTTACAAGAAACAGACATAAAATAGATTTTGACTATATCATCGATAAACATTTGTTATTGCAAAAATTAGAAGTAAGAGACCTAGGCGTAACTTTTGATACAAAAATGATTTTTGACGTTCATTATAATAACATTGTTCAAAAAGCAAGTAAAAGTTTAGGATTTTTAATTAGAAGTACCAAACATTTTAAATCTCCAAAAACACTTATAATCCTTTTTTATTCTCTGGTTAGAAGTCATTTAGAATATGCATCTGTTATCTGGTCACCACAATATCAAGCTCATATCAACCGTTTAGGAGTACAAAAAATTTTTGAAAATTATTTGTTATATAAATTTCCACACTTTAAATTTCATCCAATTCCGCTCGGGAAAAGGAACAATATATGCGATTTAGTAATTATTTATAAAATAATTATGAATATTACAAACTGTGCTCCGCTATTATCACTTTTTTCGTTCAGAATTCCTGCAAAATCTACCAGAAGCGACCAACTGTTATCAATTCGGTTCAACCACACTAACTCAGCCATGAATTCGCCTGTATCTCGCTTATCACTTTTACTAAACTCAGAAATAACTAAAACAGATCTCGACATCTTCTCTCTTAATTTAGTAAATTATAAAAAAAATATCACAAATAATAATTAAACTGGATACTTTCGTTGCAAATAAACATTATACATTATAATTTATTAACTTTTTTTTCTTTTAGTTGAAGAACTTTACCTTATTACTCTGTTTGGCAATCTGGGTACTATTATTATTATTATATGTATTAAGTTAATATTAATATTATGTTTACTTTTGCGTTCACGCTCTCCTTAATTTGATTATATATTTTTTTAATTCATCTGGGAAATTTGTTATTGAGCTTACTGCCTGTTAATTTACCGAACCTGTAAATAAATAAATAAATAATTCCATCGATTTTATGATTTCCTTTGATAGGCGCATTTCGATTTTATTTTTAAATATTTCTATTAAACACCCGTAAACTGAAAAGTTTGTGTTACGGTCATAACATTTTTCATCGATGTTTACACTACTTTGAGCAAATTTTAACATTGTTGTGTCCATTAGGTTGCCTATATCGTTTTTTCTAATCCTTGGATTCGCGAATGGCATAGCGTTATTGAAAACTTACCAGTGAATAACTTCATAATAGAGCTCTATTTTCGGTTCTATTTCTGAAAGCCTTGGAATCGTGACTTCCGATGCGTATTTTGAGATTCTTGTAATGAATGTTTGATAAACGTATTTATTTCGAAAATTTTAACTAATTGAGTGCAGATTTGATATAATGGTTTGGAGAACTGCTGCATTCATCTGATTGAATCAGGATTTTGTGGTATTTTGGAAATACATGCTCTTTTTCTACGGTCTCCTCAAAAACTGACTATTAAAAGCTCACTGTCAATGCGAAAAGTTAGCGATTCACACATTTTTTCCCTAGTAACCATTTTAACATCGCAACCATGTAAACAATGTCTTACTGAAATAATCACGTCACTTCATTTTACTTTACGCACCGTCATGGCTACCTGATTATTATTGTAATTCGTCACTTTTCTGGAACTGTCAAAAATTATTGGCAATTACAGCATGGCGCGTCCATAATCAGGCAACAGTTTGATTGAGTTTGTAAGTTTCTGTGAAGTTGAAGATGGAATCTGAATATAAGATACAAGGTGCCCCAAAAAGGAGTGGCAACTCTTCCGAATTGTCTCAACAGATGTCGCTTTATCTAAAGTACAGCGACCAAATACTTATAATTTTTAAATTAAGTGATACCAACTCAATTTAAAAATTATACGTATTTGGTCGCTGTACTTTAGATAAAGCGACATCTGTTGAGACAATTTGGAAAAGTTACCACTCCTTTTTGGGGCACCTGGTATTTATTTATTTTCCTAAAACGTCTCGTGTTCCACTAGAATTCCACTTATTTATACAGTACAAATACATAGTGTGTTACACAATGTCAGTGATGTATTTCTGGTTGCCTTTTATAAAGAAATTTAAATTATTTAGTAATTTTTTCATTTATTTAGGACCGTAGAAAATTTTCGGTGTTCGGTTGCTTTTTCGCGCCTCTCTGCCGCTCGGCACGAAACTCGCATGCTTACGCCAAAATGGCTCTTTTTACACACTAAATACATAAATTACTATTTTGTACTACACGAAATCTCAGTTACGAGACTGCTGTCGCTTTATGTTCACATGGTTTGAGGTAAATTGTCAAAATTTTGACATTAGCCTGAAGATGGTTTAACAGATAAACCGAAACATGTAGCGTATGTAAAAAAATTATGTTAATTGTTATGAGGAAGACTGTGTTTAATTTACATTAATTTACTGAATCGCCTCATTGTGAGTATGGACCAGATCCTGAATTTTTATGGTTTGAGGTTTTATTGAATTTATATTAAGCCTGTTTTCGAGTAACTTCGGATATCTTTCAAGTTACGTCAGACAATCTGTAAATTTTTGAATGCTGAAGCAGCCGTCTATACTTTTAAGTAACTATATTCAGTAGCTACACAGAGGCTGGGGAAATACGTTTTCCATATCGACAAGGAAAACTTGTGAAAGAAAATGTAAGAAGAAATGATAAATAATTAAAACATGGCTTTGTATAATTGCATTTTCTTAGGTTTGTTTCTTTGGTATCATTTTGGCAGCGTTAGTGCATTCTTTTGAGGATTGGTTACAGCCAATAAAAGGGAGCACCTTACAACGAATCATGAATTGCTATCGCTAACGAAAGGAAAATATATCCTACAAAGTGTCGGAACTCACCAATCAGACACCAGAATACGAAAAAAACGTATTCTACTGTAATATCAAACATTTGACACATATAGGAAAAAGAGGTTTGAGCTTCAGAGATGTTAAAAATATGTAATTCCTTTTAGTGTGATTTACAGACATGTTAAGAATAATGATTATGGTATGATGCACCGAGTAAGAGTGTGCAATATAAAATCATAGATACAGCTTGCATTTTTGTTGACGTCACAAGCGAATGCATTTGAAGTAAAACTAAAATAGTAACAACCCAGAAGTTCAGCAACAAGTGCCAAGCCATCATGTTTCGCAATCCTCATCACCACAGTGGACCACAACTTCGTCAACGGCATTCTGGAACTCTAGATTAAAACTGTATCTACCATCATCACCTTGAAATTGGACTATAAACTTCGAAGATACTACGATTCTACCCAGATAGAGTACCGTTCTCTTCGTGTTTCGAGTCAGCTTTGATGACTGTCACCCCCGCACCCTCATGCACATCTACAAGACCTTTACGCGTCTCATCATAAATTACTGTTTTATATGTTTCAGCGTTTTTACCCTGCTCTAGAAACAAGAAGTTTAAGGAACAGAAAAGATGAAGGTCATCGCCAGAACGATGCTGGGCCTGAATTAGTTTTATCCCTCTATCGAGATTATAATCCTGGCAGCCCCCCCCCCCCCGTTCCTTAAACGATATAAAGCTCTCCAAGTGAACCAACACCACATCATCAACATCCTCGGGTTGCTCCATTCCAGACTGAGCACCTGGAGACGAAGAAGAACGTTCCCACAGCCATCCTCCTACAATATCCCCCCAACCTCCGATGATTATACATGACAATCGGGACTGCATCAGCTTTTATTGTCTTTAATAGTTGACATCTATCGGATTTCTTGTAACTCTGTAAAGCTTCTTTCTACGCACGTAATATCTTAGGTTGATTATTATTTCCATTTAAATGGTAACATGTGAGCAAATGAAAACGAAATCAAGGTTGGCTCTGAAAAAATAGCCCACATCCAACACAATGTGAATTAATAATCGACATATGTTTCAATTTTCAAAGCCCAGATCGATTACATTTTCGTTTGCTCCCATGTTATATTTTTTGTTGCAAAGATACAAACATAATATTAGATCATCCCCACCGTTGCTTCCCACGTCAGGGAAATTACGTTGTTTGTCGATCAAAATAACGACTTTCGAGGGAAGGCATACTGTCAATCAGTATTATAATTGAGGCAGTGGAAAAAGTTTGCCTGATACATCACCAATTATGACCCATGTTCACCAGGGCGAAAACAAATAAACCTTTTAAATATTATACAGCCCGTGGCCCCATATTGGATTACAAAATGTTATGGAAAAATACTAATCATAACATGTTTCTTACCACTTTGCTTTATGGTATATTATAAAACTAATAATATAGCTTAACTGGAAGAGAGGTTAATGTTGGAATACGCAGGGGGCTACACACAACTTCTCAAACTATTAAAATCGATGGGATACAAATATAAAAAATATAGTCCAAAAAATACGTAACCAATTATCAAAAATATATTTGGAATAAATGCTGATGGCGAAGAAGAAGTGACTTTTATTTACCTAGATGGAACCTGGATATACCGAAGCGGAAGTATGCTACGAATGTAGTTGAAAAATTATTGTAGGTGTACTAATAATGAGAGATTGAGATCAGAAAGTAAGAGATTCAGAGAGCTTTATGCAGGCTATTGTGGTGGTTTCTTACCTGAGCTTGAATTTTTAGACTCAAAAATTGAACATTAAGGTTACCATAAAAACATGAACAGCGAATTTTTTCAAAATCTCTAACTATAATTAGAGGTTACTGTGTTATCATTGTAGATAATGCTTCTTATCACTCAGTATTATTAGAGAAAATGCCAATTACTAAGTAAAATACAAAACTCCCTACGCCTGGCTGTATATAAACAAAATCAATTGTGAAAATATAAAATTTATGTGTTTCTATAGCAAAACAACGTCAATGTTCTAAAGCTTCATCCCTACCATTGTATCTACAACTCCATTGAGCTTAAATGGGCAATCTGTAAAAAATATTGCAAGTTAATGTCAGCCCCAAATTACGAAAAAAAGGTCAAAAAGATTCGGGAGAAACTTTTGAGCAAATGCGATGCTGTTAAGCAGAGAAACTGCATTAAGCACTGTAAATCTCTTATCAGGAGTTGGTGAAACATATGAAAAACTGTTGTGTAGTTGACGTTCCTCCTGTGGTAGTGTAGCTTCTGATAAATATTCGGATTTAGAATTATCAAATTGACACCTTCAGCTTTCAGACGCAAACATAAGGCTGAAAAATGTGCAAATTCGCAATTTGTCCATGGATTTGCATTAATTTATTAATTCGTCTTGGCAGAGTATTGCGGTTTTGTAAATAATACTTATAAAGTTGGACGCTTAATATTTTCATAATTTTGAAACGGTCTGAGATACGAGCAGTAAATTATTAATTTGATACAATAATGCAGTGACTGCAAAACATAGGAAACAACACGTTCAAAATGTTAATCAACATTAGCACCGTCGTCAATAAATAAATAAATAAATGTGTTAAATTGAACAACTATATCAAAATGAAGATTACTCGGATCAATTGCCGTGGTAGAAGATTAATATTTATGCATTTGGCATAAACTGACAGATACAACACGAAAAAACAATGAAAACAATGACTCAACAAAATATGCATATTTGATCTTCAGATTTTTGTAAATGAATTTCGAATTAATTATCAATATGAGGACTAGAATACTTTTTTAAATTAGAGTAACAAATAGGCATTTATTTTCCAAATAGGTCTTCGTGTCATTGTAAAATACAGGGAATTTTTATTTTTTGTATACATACGAGCTATGTATACTTTTATATAAAAAAAGTGTCAACACCTTGTTTTAGTGCTAATTATTATAGATGGAATTTGGAATAGTTCTAATATAGGAAATGGGCCTTTCTCGATATGTTATCGAGAATATAATTCCTTGAATTTGAGCCAATCATCATCTCTTCAATTTAGGACATTGACCAATAGGACCTTCTACCATACTGACAATATAGCGACTCACGATTTTCGATTGGGTACGAGCTAACTTGGTTTTGTTTCACGTGTCAAATGAACTATTTTAGAAATTTCGTTTAATTTTTCTAGGTTAGGTCGTGCGTTCTAAGCATAAAAAAGGACAAAAAGTGTGTTTGGGACAAACATGGTTCATTAGCATTGATACTCACGTAATATAATGGCATTACGTTCTCTCTGGTATATATTTAAAATCATTATATTCTCTTTCTAAATATTTATAATTCGTAGTACGCTTAATAATCTATATTTTTTTAAGAATATCATTTCGTTATAATTCCCATGCAAGAAAATACAACTCGTCCTTTGGACTCGTATTTTCAGCTTTGGGATTATAACTCATAATATTCATTAAAAAACCATCGCTAATAAGCGTACTACTTATTACATTACCCCTGAAAATAATTCTCTACAGTTCTCTAGCACAAGCTGATACTATGTTAACATTTAAAATTTTTTGTCTTTGCTGTACATGGTTGTATTAAAAAATTACAGTTTTATGGGACTCAAAAAATTAAAACAAATTACTATTAATGTGGCATTAAATAATTTGATTACTGTTTTCCCCATAGACTATTATTTTAAAAAATTGGAAAGTTAAATTTAAATTTAGTGTATAGTTGGTTGCCTATAGATTGCAATAGAACAATGCATGGACATGTTTTTTATAAAAGTATACATAGCTCGTATGTATACTAAAAAGAAAAATCTCTGTATAAATCTGTTAACACTAGGTACAATTTGGTTTAACAAAATATATTGTCGCGCATTCGCCTAAAGTCGGTGTGACAATCCATTTAGTTGAAATACACGAAGAGTGAAACTACTCTTGCAATATTAATAATAACAGTTAATTACAAATAAATGCATTCATTTTCTGCCGTATACAGAACAACGTAAGTAGTACAAACTTACTTATTAACTACTGAGTTTCCAATTCCGTTTCATCAAGAAATCTTGGTAGCCGTTCGAAAATTATTCTCATAAGCCTATTAAAGACGGTCTTCAAGTTCAGAGTTCCAAATTGGATTCAAAAACATGCCGGTAGATTTCCACACAATAGTGTGATGTATTCTTGCACCTTGCAAGTTTCACACACAATTTTGCTCAAGCAGCCAATATCTAGCAATTGCACCCTAATAAGTCTTACAATTCTAACTAAATAACTTTGTTCCAATCAGCACGTATTAGTCGCCTAGCTTGTCCGTCCAGCATAGAGCACTTATGGTCCGGTTGTAAGTTTGCACCTTCGATCATATACTGACGATTTAGCTTTCGCCCAATTTTACTGCCTTCGCAGTTAACTCTGGATACGTTTACCTTCGTCCTTCTATCATATTCAACCAGGTTTAAACTTCTCAGAGAAAGTCGGGTTTCAAAACAGTCTTACTGCAGCCTATAGTAAATTTGAGTATGCTAAATTTTCCTACAAAATTCTATCTTGAAAATAAGTACCTCACAATTTGCTTAATGGTAAACTTTATAACAGTCCATTCGCAGTATCGTGTATAGTTAATTTTGACCAAAGAACGCAAACCGTAGTAATACGTAACTGGCTCTTATGTATTAGTTCTATTTACAATACCACGTATAGAAATAATATGACACGTATTTAAACTAAATAATGTTGATACTTTCACAAATCAACAACATATCCCACATTTATTTCATGCTTCCTCCGCGGTATGACATTTCGAACTAAAACTAAATTTATAACTGCACAGCGACGCCTATAATTGGCCTAACGGCTGTTGGCTAAGTGCGAATTAAATTAAATAAATAAATAAATAACTAGATTCCAGTAATGGCAACCTAAGCACAGAGCATGTTTCTGTATTCTACAATCTAGTATCTTTTCTAGTTCCAAAGCGACTATACTTGATGACATTTTTATTTGCAACCAAATATTGGGGCTGTATTAAATTGTAAATTTACATTTGTCGCTCATTATAAATTACCTTTTTCGTGAGACTCTACCGGACTCTACTGTATTACAACTAAACCCTGGTATTACTTTCTTATTGCTATTGAAGAGGGAAGACAATCAATAATATTTTTGCTTTCGTATCCCAGCATGGAGCAAAGCAAATAAGGGCGGTCACCTCTTATGTTTTATTGTTCGGAATTGTACAATATTGACGTTTAATTGAAACAACATATTAATAAATCGAAGTCGGTCACAAGCCACAGAAAAGCCGACCTTCAAAGTTATACGTGCTCCCATTCTTGCCGCCCCAGTTTCGGTTTCACAACTTCGCAATGCAATTTTCCATCAACATATTCGCGACTCACGTGCCGATTGCGTATACGTGTCTTTCAAATCGAGCAGACTTCCATATTTCTAAAAATTCCCGGGCATTTCTTTGTGTTTAGCCTGATCATAAGATGGAGAACAAAATAACGTGTATTGAGATGACAGTCGTGCTAGATCCGTTCTCCAGGGAAATCAGTCGCATCTTTTACTTCACCGGTTTCCCATCGCCGTATTAGAGCACGGTTCCTTCGAAACCTATCTTATATAGTGTTCAGCGCACGCCCTAACCCCATTACGTAACGAAATCTACATTCACTTTCGTTTAAGATTAACCGCCGCTGCTCGACAATGGAAATTAGTGTGAGCTGTACACCGATAGGATCAAACGTTTAGTGAGCTGTTACAGTTCAAAAACTATTAAAGCGACTATCTTAGATTCCCATTTGTATTATAATAAGTACTAAAATTTCCTAACGGTTGGTTTCTCAGTAATTGCTTAAGCTGCAGCTTTAGGCTTAATACAGCGATTCTCAAACTAGAGCATTTCTCCTTGGGGAGAGAAACACGAACTTTCTAAAATAATATTTCGTTACAACCAATAAAAATCTATTGAGATTGAATTCAACCTCAATTAGTTGCGCTTTTGTTAACCACCAAGAATACCAAGCATTTAGAATATTTACAAGGAAAACTTTCCATATGATTAATTTGAATAATAAAACCATTTCTTAATAGTCCGGGAGCCAGTGAACTTTTTGTTACGTCATAAGGTAAACGGCTAAATTATACTTCATGAATTAGTTTTTGTGCTAATGTAAACGAAAACTGATTTCTGCAATCCCAAATCCGGGGATAACATTTAGAGTTGTGATGTGAAAGTTGTCGCAATTGACGACTACTTTACGTCATTTTTAAATGCAAAATACAAGTTCCCATCAAAAGTTTGATTAACACAGAGCAATAAAATATATTTCTGCAATGTGGAATCCGGGGATAACCCCTTCTGCAAAGAGGGAGAATATGTACGGTTGAAGTTGTGAAAAATTTTATAATATAAATGAAAAATTCTTTTTGCATGCACTAGTGCGAACATTAAACATAAAAAAAATGATATTCTGCATAAAAAACTCGGGGGTCATGACTTTCTGCAAGCGCCTCAAAAGTAAGTTGTTGCGCGCCGTCAAATGCTCGTGCCGAATCAATTTCACGTTATTATATTCAACAAATCAATGCGATTTGCACAACAATAATTTCTCACAATAAGTATACACGAATTTAAGAATGATCAAAATTATGTATTTCATGTTTATGAACAAACTTCAGGAATTTTTCGAAATTGTTTTCAATCGGGGGAGATTTAATTTATAAGTAATAAAATTTAACGTAGTGTTCTAATATTTTGCGCTGGCAGACAGCTTTGTTTGTGTAGATTAACCGTTCATGTTTGTTATTCTTAGATATTTCACTGTAAGTCTGGTGACTCGAACCCAAGTTTAGGCTTTGCACTCGCGCGTCATGCCTGTTGAGGCCTAAATTGACGTTTCACCTCTTTCGGCCTGGATTTGTTGTTCGGCTCAGCTATGCGCCGAAACCTTTAGTTAACGCGCTTCCCAGCTGGGCGTACCTTATAAGCTATTCTTACGAGCCGGCATAGATGCCGAATATACCTGTATTTTTGTATGGTGTTTGGTAGGTCACTTGGTGTGGCCAATAGATGTATTAACTGAACAGTCTTATTCTTTGCCTTTTTGTGTATTGTGCATGTTTGTTTATATGGGGACTGTGTCACTGTGTTACGACCATTGTAAGGTGAGGCCCGGACGTGGCGGACGGGCATTCCAGGTAGGTTTTTGTATCTGTCGTTGCACCAGGGTTTCTGAAATATTTATTTGAGTACATCTCGCTCCATTTAAACCTCCAGGTTCGGTTGAACGTGGGTATCTTGAGTTGGATCTGGTGGCACCCATTTCTTTAGCAATACCCTGTATATACCTCGACACGCTTGCCCTGCGGTGTACCGTCTTGAACCACGCCCATCTCCCTGAGCGCATTCGTGCCGAGGCCTTTAGCCTGTTTTTAACGATTGTCAGGGTGAGCGTGCCCCATTTTCCGGATTTGTTTAGCATTCGATACTCGCCCATTCGTTAGCGTCGTAAAGTTAATTTGATACTGTAACAGAACATCATAATTTTAACATCATATTCTTTTTCGATAAAAAGTTCTCTCCGATTACACAAAAAATCATCTGCTGACAACTAAACTAAATAATTACAATGGAAAGATTTGTACATTCCATCAAAAAATCTTTCCAGAGATCACAGTCAGGCTGATGAAACCCAGAGCAGCACTGAAAACCATCTCAATACAACACAGGAGAGTACCACTTCATTGTTAGTTGCTCTAGAAGAAATTTCTGATCCAATAGACCTCGAAACAGACATCGAGACGAGCTTTTCGGAAGCATCTACGATTCCTCGATCATGCCTTTTTTGTAGTTTATCTCATAAACGTCCTAAAGGTCGTGTTTATTACATTAATTTGTGGAAATTGTACTATTTTGTGTAAAGAGGTAATGCTGGTAGCACTTGAGAAACACGATAACAACATGTTTGGAAAAACTGAGAATAGTAAGAAAAATTCGTGTATATTTATTGTTGTACAAATAGCAATATCGTGAAATTGACTCGGGCACGAGCATTTGACGGCGCGCGACAAGTTGCTTTTGAGACGCTTGCAGAAAGTCATGACCTCGGAGTTTGTTATGCAGAATATCATTTTTGTAATGTTTAATGGTCGCACTAGTGCATGCAAAAAGAAATTTTTATTTATCTTACAAAATTTTTTACAACTTCAACCCTACATATTCACCCTCTTTGCAGAAGGGGTTATCCCCCGATTCCACATTGCAGAAATATATTTTATTGCTATTTGTTGATTAAACTTTTGATGGGAATTTGTATTTTGCATTTAAAAATGACGTAAAGTAGTCGTCAATTACGACAACTTTAACAGCGCAACCCTTAATGTTGTCCCCGGATTCGGGATTGCAGAAATCGGTTTTTGTTTACATCAGCACAAACACTAATTCATGAAGTTTAATTTAGCCGTGAGCCCAATGACGCAACAAAAAAGTTCACAGGCTCCCGTACTATAAGTTACATGTCTCAGTCCTACTTCCTTATTAAATGCCCATCTTTATTTCTTATGCAAATCAATTGCAGCAGAAACTTTGTTTCACAAAACTAAGAAAAGAATACTACTTTATTTTCAAAGAGTTTCGCCTCTGGCGTGGTTAACACGTTGAGTTATCGTGCTCTTTTGCTTTTTCCTCCTGATGAAGCCCATTACGAAGGTGGGCGAAACGTTGACTTCTTCGATCTTAATCATAACACGGTCCAATCCCGTTTGTTACTTAATGACAATGGCCGTGAAAGCTTCATAAATCAAAATTAATGATAAATCAATAACCAGTACGATAACTAATGTAATTGTTGACGATGTAGAAATTGCATATGTCCCTAAAATAAAATATCTTGGTACTTATTGTAATACATAATCTTTTAAGGAAGACGTGGATTTTGTTGTAGGTAAAGCGGCTAAAATATAGATTTCTTTGGACGAATCAGTTCCAAATTAAGCTGGCGGTCGAAGATACTTGTTCATAAAGCAATTATTGCACCACATTTTGAATATTTTGCTAGCGTGTTATTTATAGCCAATGAAGGTGAATTGCAGCTTCTACAAAAACTACAAAAGAGAGCAATACGTATTATTCTATTTTGTAATAAACGAACCAGCATCAATTTAATTTTGGAAACTCTGCAGTGGCTTAATATTAAATAGGGGATTTATTTTAATACGTTAATCCTGATCTTTAAAATTGTTAATGTCAAATTACCTGATTATTGAAATAAAATTACCTGCATCGGTGTTGTTATAGACTTTTAACCAAATAAATTTTAGTGTTGTTAAGAGCTTCATTGGATAGATATTACCGCACTCAGTGCGGTAATAAATATTACAGCACTCTTTTTGTATAAAGAAATACATTGAACCAGAATTTATTGACGAAGATAAAATATTGAACAATACAAGTTTGCTTATGGTACTTAACGATACTTGTTTGATTGCCGCAAAACTCGGCTCCCCGCCTCGTTTTTGGCAATCATACTGGTATCGTTAAGATGCTCATAATGAAACTTGTATCGTTAATATCTATAATTGTATACAATAAAGATATACATAGTTATGAGAACAGAAGTGTAAATAATTTCAGATTACCTACAACACCTAAAGCATGTTCACAAAAAATCTATATGACAAAGGTTTAAAAGTACCTATATAATGAAATGCATGACGAAGCAAAATAGGCAACAGATGTATCTCAGTTTAAAAAGTTGTGCTCTAAATATGTTAAATCTGTATGTAAATTAAATATGTGTCATATTATGTAAAAATCTTTCTTGATGAATAAACTTACTTACAAAAAAGTTACGGCAATCTTAGGAATTTCGAAAAAATCCTGGTCTTGTAAACAATAATTTTTTTTCTAAAGGTAGTCTATTAGCCTGGATTTTGTTTTTCCAAAAAATCTCACAGATTTTAATTCGTCTCTATACCCAGCTACTATATCAAATTATGCAACTGAACTTCCTTCTGTGGTTAATATAAATTTTCACTCATCTACCTAATTTGTTTTACTTGTATTTGTTCTTCCTAGAAAATAAAAACTGACAACTCTGTGCATTGGCTTACAAAAATTCTCATTATTCTCCCCCTTATTCTTTTATTCTATCTTATTAGCCCACTTTAACGTTTATATGCTTACACTTTCTCGCCAAACGAGAGTTTTCTTATTGTTGCTGTTCTAATCAGCCTTCTACAGGAAGCTGTCAATATTTTAATTTTGATATCAAACATAATTTCATTGTTCCAAGGTGAAAGAGTGGAAAGAACGGTAACCTATTCTTTGGGAATTTATCAACAAGGTAACAACTGATCACAGTTTTAAAAGTATATCCTCGATTAAAATATCTTTAGTATTATAGGTTATCCTAAAAACAAACATTGAAACACTTCTTAAAGAAATAAAAGAGGTTTGTTAGATTAACTATGATCATTAACTGCCATTTTATTGTTATTAGAACTATTTTATCTAATTATAAACAATTCCCTTTCAAGAGAAAGCTATCCTAAAGAAGCAACCGGAGAGATTACAGAGCAAAACCGTTTAGCAATAAAACGCGCTTATTCTTAAGAATTGCTCAGGTATAAGAGCTATAACAATGCATTAAAGGATTTGTAAAAATTAAATGCAAATTTTCTCATTAGCTGGATAAAAAGCGCGCTGCTATTAAATTTGGTGGATATTATGGCGTCTTTATTTTCTTAATACTTCATGCAGTATATCTTCCAAACTTCCTATGTTCTCAAATAATGCCGGAAGCTAATACCACCGCCGTGCCGGAATTACACTAACCGTTTTTATTAGGCAGATATTTAACTACCGAAATATATTGTAGCCCAGGGTACTACAGCGAAAATATAATTTGTTGAATTTTGAGCCAATCATCATCTCTTACATTTAGGACATTGACTAATAGGACCTTCTACCGTACTGACAATGTAGCGACTCGCAATTTTCGATTTGGTGCGACCTATCTTGCTTTTGTTTCACGTGTCAAAGAAACTAATCTAGTAATGTAAGTCCTGACCGTGCGTTTTAAGCATAAAAATGATCAAAAAGTGTGTTTGGGAAAAACATTTACCATTACCATTGATATTCACCAAATTATTACGCTCTCTCCGGTATATACCGGGTGTAACTGAATTCTGGTGGATTCCAGATGTCATTTGTATTTTTACATATATCTTTATGAAATTTTGTATGGGGTTTTTTGGGAATCAAGTTTGTCAACATGTGGACTTTTAATAAAAATTCCAGTTCCGGTGTAACCAGAAATTAGCTGAATGTTTCTATTTCAAATGGAACACCCTGTATATTTTTAGATGATTTAATTCGTCTCTAAATTCTGAGTTAGAGATGTATCATAAGTGACCTTTTGGTTGTCAGTTTTTTGTTTCAATTTAAATTAAGTTAGAATAAAGGTAAGTCACATTTGAATCATTTCTTAAAACTGAAAAAAACATTTTATTTCAAGAGCAGTATCACTGATTGGGCTGCATATAGGGATGAACTTCTTAGCTAGTTATCCGATGTTAAAACCCATATCCATACACCAGCAGACATTGAGGTAATTGTGGACCAAATGAATGACGCCATACTAACCTCATATGAAAACAACTGTCCATTAAGAAAGAGACAGACCAACAGGAAGGTCATATGGTGGAATGAACACCTGCCCAACATTAGGAAAAGAGCACGAAAACTCTTTAACAGAGCAAAAAGGGCCGGAGAGTGGGGCCAACATGCCCAGGCTCTAACCGAATATAACAAAGCTCTGAGGAAAGCAAAAACAGACTCATGGAGGAGCTTATGTGGGGACATAGAAGGCACCACAGAAACAGCACGCCTGCTAATTCAAGCACACTTTCCAGGAGCACTGATGGTTGATCAGGCCAGTCCCTAGAAACTTCTCAAAGAGGCCCGTGAGAGACGAGTGGAAGGTAGCTAGGGAAGTGATCAGTCACAGCAAGGTACAGTGGGCTGTAAAATCCTTCTCACCTTATAAATCACCCGGACCAGATGCAATCTTCCCCGCTCTACTTCAGCGGGGAATAGACCTTCTGGTACCGATCCTAATTAAGTTCTTTCGCTTATGCCTAGCGGGAAACTACTTGCCACGGGCGTGGAGACCATCAAGGTCGTCTTCATTCCCAAACCAGGGCGAGCATGGTACACCCTGCCAAAGGCATAAGACCGATTAGCCTAATGTCTTTCTGTCTAAAGATGATGGAAAAACTGTTAGACAGGCACATACGAGATGGGGCCTTGAAAGGCAATCCTATACATCGTAGCCAACATGCATATCAACCAGGAAAATCATGCGAATCGGCACTTCACAACCTACTTAGTAGGGTAGAAGTGTCGATAACCAACAAGGAAATAGCTCTAGCTGCTTTCTTGGACATAGAGGGAGCATTTGATAATACCTCCTTCGAATTAATAATGACTGCAGCCCTAAGACATGACGTTTACGACATCACAAAGAGATGGATAAAAACCATGTTAGAGGGACGCCCGATACAGGCGAATTTGGGAGAAGAATCCCTCAAGGTACGTGCTGTCAGAGGTTGTCCACAAGGGGGTGTTCTATCCCCACTACTGTGGAACATGGTAGTAAACGATCTCCTGCAGACACTCAATGATGAAGGGTTCTACACCCAAGGTTATGCAGATGACATAGTCATTCTCTTAAGGGGCAAGTATCCAACCAGTATTGCGGCCCTCATGCAAAGGGCACTGAACATCACTCAAGGATGGTGCAATAGGGAAAACCTCAAAGTAAACCCTAGCAAAACATCTATAATACCTTTCACTAAGAAAAGAAATGTAGAGGCCTTCAACAACCTCACAATCTTTGGTGAAAGAATTCAGGTTAGTCAGGAAGTAAAATATCTGGGTATTACCCTAGATGCAAAACTAAATTGGAATGCACACCTAGGTAAAATAGCAAACCTTTCACTGTGAGGTATGATCACAATGACTGGACCCAAGAAACCTCAACCCACCTGCCAAACGGGCTAGTCTGATACACAGACGGATCCCGAACAGCAGAGGGCACGGGTGTGCGAATACATGGCGTAAGACCAAAAGAGGACAGTCTTTCAAGCTGAAATCGTTGCTATAGTGCAATGCGTCCAGGAAAATGCAAAACGCGGGTATTCCCAACAACTCATAAGCATACTTTCTGACAGTCAAACGGCATTGAAAGCGCTTGAATCACCTCGTGTAAGCTCTGTGCTAACAAGAGAATGCTTAAGTCACTTGACACTCCTATCTGAAAAGAACACTGTTCAGCTCATTTGGGTGCCAGGGCACACAGGAATAGATGGAAACGAAGAGGCAGACGCCCTCGCAAAAGCTGATGCATCTACCCCATTTATAGGCCCGGAACCTGTATTTGTTATACCCAAACAAAGCATCCGAATAGCGATAGAAAAATGGACCGCCAGACAACACGCTTCTCGCTGGGATGCCACACAGGGACAAACACTGGGTAAGGAAAAAATTAGAACGCTTTCTCGCAGACTAACAACTGATGTCCTCCATCTAGGACGAACTCAGATTAGACGGCTGGTAGGACTAGTCACAGGACACTGCCACCTGAGAAAACACCTACACAAAATAGGTATATACAGAGGAGATATACTCTGTAGATTATGTCAGGAAGAGGAGGAGACAGCCTCACACATAATCTTCGACTGTCCAGCGTTACTCCGCAAAAGACAGCAACTTTTCGGGGAAACTTCACATGGAGCAGCTCTCACACACGAGCACCTCGTAAAAAACATCCTACAACTCGTTGAAGGTGCAGATCTATTTTAATAAGGTCGGGGGGGGGGGGGCACAAAACACCACAGAGTCGAAGTGCAAAACTGGGTTCACTACTAACCCATCTAAATCCATGCTTTTAATCAATCAATCAATCAATCATTTAGAAAAAACTAAGAACTTCCAACTTCTTAATGTAAAACAGTATCGCAAAACTTATGTATGTTACTCAAAATGGCCACCATCAGCGTTTTGACATAACACAGGTTTGAATTACTTCTCGCATGACGTTATGAAGTTTCTGAGGAGTTATAGTAGCTATTCCTGCTGTGACTCGATTTTGTAAATCCTGTAAAGTCGTTGGTGGTGTTGAGTATACAATATTTTTTAAGTGAGGAAACACGAAAAAGTCTAACTCGGTCACCTAGCTGGCCACATTACGGTCCACTGGTTCATATCCAGTGATCGCCAACTCTGTTATTTAAGTATTCTAGCATTATTAGCTGAAAATACATCTGATTTCTTACGTTTAATGGAAATTCATCTAAACCCTCTTCTATTTGATTCGGAAGGAAACCAAGGTACCAGTCGACAGTTAATTGGCCTTCAAAAAAATTGGGCCTACTATTCACGTACCCAAAATACCCATCCAGCACTTAATCCCAAATATCTCTTGAAAATTACCTTGGAGAACCATTCTCGGATTTTCACGTGTCCAATATGTAAGGTTATTCCTGTTGAACATTCCATTATTCAAAACGTCTTTCACCGGACTAGAGAATTTTATAATGACAATTTAATGCATACACTAAAAATCCTATAAGCCGTGTTTTTTTGTCATTATGACAGCGGCAAAAGTTTGCCCTAACTTTTCCAGCGACAAAACGGAACCTAACTTTTGTCACCGTCTAATTCTAGTAAGCATAGCATAGTTGCTAAGGACCTAATATGTAAATTAAATTTGTATTCATTAAATTGGCGTACCGAATTACACTCAAGCTTTTTTTATCGAAGTAAACTTAACATCTATAATTCGAGTTCCCTTGCCTTTAGACAATTCAACTCAAAAAAAACTGCCAGAAAAAGTTACTCGTCCTTCGGACTTTTTTCAGCGGCAGTTTTTTCGTTAACTTGCCAAGCAACGAAATTCTCATTAAAATGTCAAGTTTACTTGACAAAGAAAAGCTCTCGTGCAATTATTAGTGAAAATTCTGCAATAACCAACTACAAAAATTAAGGCGTCTTGCATTATCAATGTCATAAAGATGCTGGTGTAGTTGATATTTAAATGAATGAAATCCATGTTTTTCTAAAATTCTCTAAAGAGACTGATGACTAATTCCTGAAACACTAACAATTTCTCCGGTTGATGAAGTAAGATTCAACTTTGTGTATACCAAAATATCCGTTTTTGTTTCTTCAGAAATATGGCAATGCTCTCTTGGATTTTTTTAAATTTTAGTTTATTATCCGAAAGAAAATTAAAAAACGTAAAAATAAAGTACTTTTAGTTCATAAGCGTGAAAGCAACCGTTTACCTTAAAATACCCACCAAAGGCTTTTTGGCTGTCATTAAGACGTGACGTGCGATTATCAAGTAGCCATAATCACAAAAACAATGGGTAATGATTGTGATCTAGTAAACAACAATAATAAATCAACTAATGAGGTCCGTGACCAAACTTAAAATTTAAATAAATGTTAAAAGTAACAAAATTATAGCTAAAAAGAGCTTTCAGATAGAGGTAAAGTGCCTCCTACAGTGAAGTCTAGTGTATCAAAATCTTTCTACTAGCGCAGTACATAATAGTGCGTATGTATACCAAAATTCCAATCGGTATCTTGACGTTTGTGGAAATTAACATAAGAAGAAAAAATTTAAAAAAATAACTTTAAGGGCCTATAACTTCTTACTGGAGGGACTTTGTACTAAGGTGTATTAGGTTTAATCGATTTATTATGACCTAAGGAATCTATGACTAATGGGTGGGGAGGCAGTTGTGGGACACCCTGTATATTTGAGGTCTATCAGAATCCAGTTACATACGATACAGTATGATCAAAAATAATCTTCATCTAGTATAGCTATGGAATATGTTCTTAATTTATGAATGGAACTATAATTCACTTAAAAATCAAATATCAAGTATGAAATTTAAACATAAATGTAGTGCATTCACAAATTAGGAACTATTCCATAGCCATACTAGATGAAAAACTTTTGATCATGCTTTATTTCAAATTATTATATTCTCTTCCTGAATACGATATAATTCGTAGTACATCTAAAAATCTATAATTCTTTAAGAATGTAATTTCATTTCGTTATAATCCCAATCCAAGGTAATATAAGTCGCCCTACGCGCTCGTTGTATTTTCAGATTTGGGATTATATTCAATATATTCATTAAAAAATCATCGATCATAAGCATACTACTTTTTATATTGCCCCTGAAAATATTTTGTAAAGAATTCAACATCAGAAGTTTAGTACTAAAATCAGGCTTGTACTGAATTTACTAAATTATGAAACCACTAAAGCTGCATAACAGCTATTCTTCCATTACACAAAAAATTTTTTTTTTTCTGCAGCCGAAAAGCGCTCTGTGTACGGAAAAATTTACTTAAATGCGTATGGTAGAGAATAAGACTAACAAAGGCTATCTTTAAAATCTTGAACGGGCTTCACAGCAATTCGAAAACCGATATAAAAGGGAATGCTCTGAACAATAATTAAGGGTGCTCAAGCACTCCACTTTGCGAAGCCTTTACTCAATGTTGAGAACATATTCTCTGAAAAGCATTTATCTGAAGAAATTTTTTAGTGTAATAGCTTTCATTGCAAGAACATTTACAACATATGTAGTTCTTAAACAACCAAGTAACGATGAAGTAACGCTTAAATGTAAAATTCTCCTTTTAAATTTATAAATGTTGTCCACTGTTCTAGGTATTATTACTTCCTGAGATTAGTGAAACATATCGACCAGAAGATTTAACTTTTGTTCAGCAAGGTGTCGCAAACCAATCCTTTTTTGATTAGCCTCTTAAATGGTGTTGTTCTGGATTAAATAGTTCTCTTTGGGAAGCGTTTTTTCAATTGCCTGCCAGCAAGTTTCACGATTTTTGTGACGACTGATGATATAAAAAACAGGATATGTGAGGGATTTTGTTTTCTTTTAAGGAAAACGGCCGCTGAAACTGTTTTAATGTTTCAATAAATTTTTAAAGAAGACGCTTATCATGAAACGCAATTGTATGAGTAGTGTCTGTAAGAAATGGAAAATATTCACTTAACCAAGATCTGATCGACCTTCAGCAACCCGAAATGATACAACTCTGCAAAAAGTTCGCAACGTAACAATGAACGTCTTCAATAAACATTGCCGTTTAACCAATAATAACATTTCGGAATTAACTGGTTTATCTTGAAGTTCATGGCAGCCAATATTAACAGAGGATTGGAAAATGAAACTCTTTTCCGCAAAAATTTGTACTTCGTCTACTGACAGAAAAACAGAAAAACCATCGTCAAAATGGTGGTCGCGCTTTGAGGAAATACTTTCAAAATGACTCACTCTTTTCTTCTAAAGTTGTAACCTGTGATAGTCCTTGCTATGGTGGGGAACCGGATTTGAAACAGCCATCAAGCCAATGGAAAACACTAAATTTACCAAGACAGATCCTGGCAAATATTAAGATGATGTTGATTTGTTTTTTCCTTTTTACGTGAGTACTATTGGAGGCGTTTCTTTCTCGAAGAGAAACGTCGAATTAACAGTTTTACTTGAAGATACTTAGAAGATTGAGCTAGAAATTTTCCAGACCGTGTCGGGCAAAAACAAAATGGCGGTTGTCTCACATCTACCCTATCCATCCGACTTGTTTGTTCCCTCGTATAAAACGTAACATTAAAGAGAAACGTTTTGCCAATGTCGACAAGGAGGAACAAAAACGATGCAGGCCATGAACCACATCCTCACCCAAAAGCTTCAGAAATGTTTGCTGCAGTGCAAAATCTTGGAACAAATATACCGAGTCAAGGAAAGAGTACTTCGAAATAAAATGCATTTATGAATTGCACAGAACTGATAAAACGTTTTCTTCCAACTAGCTTCGGTTTTCTTCTTGTACTCGCTCGTATAATCATTTACACTGATTGAAATTCCTAACACAAAATAAACACATCAAAATTATTATAATTTCATTTAATGATGTATACCTCAATATCTGCTTGATATTTTTGAATCGATTTTGTGCACCAAATAATCACTTTGAAGAAAAGATTAATTAAAGGCAATGAAGAAAAGTAAGATCTAAAAACAACAAGCCATGATACGCAGCGACCAGGTTTTTTTAAAAGCGTTTGATGTAGGAACTGAATAGAATGATTGCTTGTTGGCATTATAAAGCTATTTCGTTGATTAGAGCCGTCAACATATGTTGCAACGGTTTAATGCTCACAGGAATTCTGGTTGCATAACTAATACATGAAAATGAAGGAAAGATTCAGAGAGGCCCAGAATTGATATTTTGTTTATTGCAACATTAAAGTAATTGTTATACACTAATAAATGTACAATATATGCTTAGCAGTAGCTATAATTTGATAAACAGAGGTTAGCATTAGATTAAAACAGTATCGGAAGGGTTACGTTTAACTTAAATTTTCATTAAAGGTGCTCGTTATTGAAATTGCTCTTGATTTATGTGGACTGACAGAGTTAACATTGTAAAGTCACGACAATATTGTGAATTTATATTGATACAGAAATGTTTGAGCGTTACGAGAGTTATATGATGCGTTAGTAAGTAAATTACGAGTCCAAAAATCGCCAACGCAGCTGAAGGGTAACGAAAGCGGTGTAATAAAGCATAGAATGCGAAGAGCATGACAAGGCTACTTACGTTAGAAACAAAAACAATAGCACAGTGCTAATCACACTAGTCAATGCAGTGTAAATAAAACCAAAGTGATTAAAAGCAGAGATTTAAGGGTATGCAGATTGACAATTATTGAAAAACAGTATACTTCCTAAATAACATTACATCAAAACTCACTTCCAAAACAGTTGTAATTAGTTGCTAAGATACGTGATTTCGATTTTTGTTGTTAACCCAAGCCATAATAATATTAAACTGTGTGCAAGTAGGGCTCTAAGAACTTGTATTATTTTGAATGTCAAAAGATTTTGTGAGAGTCCAAAGTTGGTTTGTTTTAATCACCAGTCTGCAGAGTGCCTGTGTGAATAGTTTCATCGTGCCAGAAGCTCCCAGTAAAGTGTTGCGCAAAGTTTGGCCGAGTGGGTGCGACATTGAGGCAAGTTTTCGACCACTTTCAGGCATCCGCCAGCTGAAATTCTATGTGCGTTGTGGAGGGAGTCCTTCCTTGGTGTCGAAGTCCAAAAATCAGAAGCCAGGAGAGTTCGAGATTTGTGTAATGGCCGTGACGCCCCTTGGAAACTGCAACACAGGTACGAAGCCCACATTTCTAGGTATTTTACCAGCAAGGGGATTTCGAGAGGCTTTCAAAGTTGTGCAGTACTTGGAGGAGACACCGTACGAGGTCCTGAAGGTAATTCCAGTAGCGAGGATCCATCCAGAGAAATTTTATTGAGGTAGCGTCCTCTAAATTTTGTGGTTAGCGTCCTCTAAATTTTGCGGTTAGCGTCCGATTTGGATCGAATTGCAGTTGAACAGAAAAGAGCCCGTGTCCCTGTTACGTCATAGAAACAACCAGGTTAGCTAAATACTACGTCATTATTTGCATCGCATATTTACCTGACGCGAAGTTCGTCACGTATTGGTAATTTTGAATTCAATTTTTTTTAAAGTGTATAGGTTATACCCAACAGTCATTGTTATACTACGAGCCCCTTCCAGCTTCAGTTGGCCCACCCAATAAAATTTCAATTATTGGCGTGTATTGAGGATCATTTAAACTAATAGAGGTATGATTATCCATTTTTTTTTGAAAATAACATTTTGAAATTATGTTGCACAAAAATAACAGAACTAATTACACCAATTGAAACTGATTAGGACAAAAAAAAAAGAAAAAACCAAATTTGTTATTTTCAGCTCTATTAATAATAATAATTTATAATTGCACTTTCAATTAACTGTTTTACGATCGAAACATCTGTCACTGTCATTTCCGTCAAACAAAGCGTTGTTTCCATAGCCACCTTAATCCTCGTCGTTAGCAACACTTAGGTAATGGAATGCAAGAAAACAAATGTTTTTGAATATTTTCGATTTTTTACACGCTCCATTGAACCCAGATCTCTCCCATGTTCCTCTAAATAGCGTATTTTGTCTTATATATTACATTGTAGCGGCTGGTTTTGCTCCTTGAGCGATAAATGCCAACAACACTCACATTTTGTTTGTGGGCCAACTGAAGCTGGAAGGGGCTCGTAGGTGTTAAAACCTAACTCGTTGAAAAGAGTTTTCTCATGCTATACCGGAGCTATTACTTTTAAAGGTCATTGCCAATAAATAAAATAGGGACGCAATAAACTATTTATTTTGCTAGTAAATAATACACAGCATAAAATTTCTAATAAGCCCTGAGATTGCCAACACATATTGAATTCTATATTAAAACCACTGGTATTTATGTAAATTATATATTTATTTTGTCCTACCATAAGGAGAGTTCATTGCAATGTATAGAAATTCATTACCGGTTTTTGAAGACCTGGGTCGAAAAGATCATGGCGTGAATCTTCTTTAATTTATTTGTCAAAGATGTAGAAAATGAAGGAGAACAATAGTAGTAATTATCCTACATAGTACATAGTATTATGGCGAAGAAACATGGCGAGTAACCAACACAACTGGGAATAAAATAAGAGTGGTTGATCTAAATTTTTGAAAACAAGAAGAAAGAAAGGATCTGAAAGAAATCGATTTAATTTTAGCATTACAAGAATGCTGGATAAATGTATATTTAAATGCTGAAGGCACATATAGAAAATCAGAAGCGAAGTAACCAAACAATCTCTTTAATGTTTTAAGAAAGAAAAAAGACGAAGAGGTAGACCTTATTTCCAGTAGAAAATATATGTAAATAACACCATGAAGGAGAGACTAGAAGTATGTGATTGGGAAGATCGTTAATTATGGAAGCTAAGAACGACCACATTCTGACAAAATTAAAGCGGATTTGGAAGGAAATGGACCAATTCCTCCAACACAAGAAGCTTAGACAACCACATACTTAGATGATATGGGGCTGTAGAATAATTCTAGAAAAAAATAGCCATGTCTTCTAATAGTCTCCGAGGGAGAAAAGAAGGGGTAACTTTCAAGAGAAAACACATTTAAATGACATTATGAAGAAGGTAGAACTACAATTAGACAATTGGGAATATCACACATTATAGAAGCAAACGATAAGCAGGTCGCCACAAAATAAGATTGGGTGAACTGAATTAATGTAGACGAAGCCTACAAAAACAGAATTCAATAGGCGGAAAACAGAAAGCAGTTTGAAGAAAATGGGATAATTCTTCTATCACAAGAAGCATGAACAGCCATAAAGCTATATGGTGTAAGCAGATGGAAAGAATGTCAGAAGAGAGGTGACCAAAGACATTGCTTTTTATGATCTGCGAATGAAAAAAAAGGTAGAACTACTTTCAAGTTCAAAACAAATATAGATTATATCATGGAGGAAATGGGACTGCAAGTGAAAGCTTAAGAGAATTGTAAATTATGGAAACCAAGAACCACCAATTCGATTAAAATAATACAGCTTGAACTAGATTTCTACAGATGAAGCCTATAATAACAAAACTGGAGAGGGAGAAAACCTAAAAGATCTGGAAGGAAACAGACCAATTTATCCGTCACGAGCAACATTGACAACCATAGACTTAGACGGTATGGGCATATGAAATGAATTTCAGAGAAAAGTAGCCAGAAGATGTGTTTCAATGGAACAATAAAACAGGTAGACACAAATTCAAAGTGAAGTACATATAGGTAACATTATTAAAAAAGAGGGGGATCTACAAGTAGAAGATTAAAAAGCACGTAGATTATTGAAGTTAAGGACAACAATTGGTCCATCCTCCTTGTAGATTGGCGGTTGAACTAGATTCCGGAGAAAGAACTTATAAAAACAAAAATGGGTAGTCGGAAAACGGGAAATTCTGGAAAGAAATGGATTAATTGCACCATTACAGAAACCCTAGAGAACAGTACACATAGATGGTAGAAGGAGATAAAAAAAATATTAAGAGAAGCGTGGCCAGAAAATGATTTGAAGAAGTAGATTTAATTTTAACAAAGCAAAAATACATGTAAACAACATCATAAAGATCAAATGGCAAGAAAATTAGGTAGATTGAACTGTATTTCTGCAGACCAAACCACGTAAGGGAAAAACCTAAACCATTTACAAACAAATGTACCAATTCTTCCATTACAAGAAATCTGGACAACAATAAGCTTGTATGACATAGAAAGTTAAAAAGAGTATCGTAAGAAACATTGCGAAACTAGGAAAATGGACCAGAGCTAGACCAAACATCAAACAGAAAACATATGTGACAACACCGTAGAGCAGAGAAAACTAGAAGAAAAAATTAGAAACATCGTAAATTACGGAAGCGAAGCCACACCAATTCATAAGAAAATACCAGCGGTTTATCTGGATTTCTGCAATTGAAGTGTACGTAACTAAAATTTGAAAGACGAAATACCGAAAGGATCTTGAAGGAAATGAAGCAATTAACCCATCGCAAGAAACCTGGAGAATGGTACACGTAGACAATATTGGCATATATAAACAACATCACTATAACGGCGACCAAAATATCTCTCTTATTGGTGTCCGAGAGGAAAAGGAAGAAGAGGGAATTCCAAAAGCAGATAACACCGTGGAGAGGGGAGAACTAGAAGTATGAGATTGCGAAGATCGTAAATTATAGAAGAGGTAGGATTAACCGAAAGCGATATATTTACGTAAAACCCATTCCAACCCTTAATTTCTTGGATTTTTCGTGTAACAACTTTCGAATTGTTGAGCGTACGAGAAAAAGGTATTTCGAAAAGTTGTGAGGAATTCATAAGCTACAAACCTGCATTGATGCAATTTCAGCGTCAGTGCAACAGGAAACCAGAAACTGCTAAAAAACCGTTTTCACCACTTCTTCCGATATGGCAGAAAATTTCTTTTTTCGATCGATGCGAAAACTTAAAATTAGACTCAGAGCACAGCCACCTACCCACCCATTATCACAAAATGCTGTAATCAAGTTTTGCACGTAAAGCCCTATTACCGATTTCCTGATGCCTATATTATATTGGTTGCATGATATGTCATATTTACAATGCTTGTTTGTGTTATTTGTGAGATATTTAAGTGTTTTCAAGAAACTTTTAACCCTCGCCCGGCGGAAATAATTTCAGTTACACGGAGTGCGGAAATGGGTCTTTAGTGACCCGGATCGAATTAAATTTTTTTAAATTAGTTTTAAAACACCACAATGTCTGTTTTTCTAATACATACTTGCACGTGATAATATAATCATAAAACTTTTATTTTTATTGACCTGCAGACTAAAAAATTCTTCATAGTCTGCGTCACTTCTATCGCTGCCGCTGTCCTCATCAGACAAAAAATGAAAGTCGTTTTCGTTATCATCACGCATTAGTTCGTCATACAATTGTTGTTCCGTAAGGGGAATTTTATTAGGATCCATTCTTTTTGTTTATGTTTTTACACAGTGTTATTATACTCCAGAAAACAAGAAAAAAACAATGGAGCGCGAAACCGCGAAAACCGGGTTTCAGGTGACCCGAGCGAATTATCTCAGGTACACCAAGACATTTTTCCACGAAATTTATTCTACAGCATCTCCATAACAGCTTCGAGGAATACGCGAACACCCAAAGCAGTATATTGGAAAACGGTAGAATTATTTAAGAAAAAAGAAAGTTCGGGTCACTGGAGACCCGGTTTCCGCAGTCTGAGGGTTAATGCCAGTAATTCTAAGTTGTTATTTTTATACTGTTATTTATAATTATACTAGCTTTGTTAAACTTTGGGTTTCACTCGAGTAGCCTTTTTGTTTTTCTACGCTTGAGTCATTCAGTGAGGCAAGGGCCAGGGATGTGCCAGTTGGAACCACTTGGCCCCGCTTTAATTAACATTTTTCCTTTTCAAAGATAGGGAAACTACGATCATTCTCCCTAGCTAGTCGGTGGCATGTTTCCGTTAATTATCGGCAAGAAATATTTCTTCTGTTAATTGTAAGTCTGGAAAACAAATACGTGACTATTTTGATTTTCTACTGCTTGCATTGCTGATTTTAAATCTAAAATATACGGTACCCCCCACCCAAGAAAAGCGCCCTTCCGTGATTTCCAAAAATACTTTGATACTCAGCATCACTCCGTTTCGCTAATACAATGAAATGCTATGAACCAGTTATTTATCAAAAAAAAAAAAAAAAAAAAATTTTTTTTTGCCGACGACCATAGCTCAAAAGTTGATGTTGCCTTCATTTTCGGAGGACCTATCGTATGAAAACAATCCAAGACTTCAGAAAGGTTCCTGGCGACCGGAATCGTGTACACATACGAACATACATCCCCCGCACAGCACGTTTAGGCACCCCCCAATGCGGGGGATTGATCTAGTGGGCTGGGATCTTCACCAAAAGATCCGCACCGCCGAGACGGAGATATAGGTATAGTGGGTTCATTAGTCGGTTGGCACGAATTTTAGAGATATTTGACTCAGAGTGGTTTTCGATATGAGGAATTTCAATACTTCGTACACTTCGTGTCGAAGTAATTAATATATCTAATTTTGTATTGCTTTCACATGGACTGTGGAATGAAAGTGCTATCCAAGACAAAAATAACTGGGAAACTTAGTATGTTTTGCGGTGAATGTGACTGCTTTAATATGTATAGTTGCTATGTATCTGTAACGTAATCATCAACATAATTAGACGTTGCTATAGACTTGCAATAGTAAATATAATTGTTTAATGCCTCGTTTAAGCTAATCAAATAATGCTAAAACCTCTGTCAAGATTTGTCCCAGGTTTTTGTGTCTTGGGTAGTACCTTACATAACTGCGTAACTTTTTGCTATCTTGGTCGAAAAGTAGAATGAGGTAGGTTCTGATCTTATAAAAATATTTCCTTTCTGGTACTTTTACTGGACTTTTACATTAATACTTATTTCACTTACATAGTTTTTGAAGCATTTTCTTGTTTATGTACTGCTTAAGATTTTAAGATAGCTCACCAGGTATTAAATCGATAGAAAGGAGTGGAATTTTTATAGTTCGCTGAATTATAATATAATATTCTTTGTAATTTTAAATTATGGTTTACCCACATATTTAGATTTTTGTCTAAAGGTGCTTTTATTCTGCCCTTTTGTGCTCAATCGGTAAATGCTTATTATAATAGCTAGCGTGGTAACATGAGATTCTCAAATCTTGTGTTGGGTTGTAACAAATTAGCTCAAATGGCATTTCCTACATTTCCATTATATCTGCTGAAAAATTGGCGAAATGACACTCAGGTTCAAAATATTACTGAAAATTCAAAGATAAAGAAAACAACCTAATATAGTTGGAACAAAGATATTTCGGACGCCTCAGGCTACTACTTAAAGGTTAATGAGCATGGCAGGTGGGATTATGTTGTACACACGACAATCCCTTTGTAATAGTTCACAAGCAAATCCATATCCTTAAAATCGAAATGCGGCTACGGAAACGCAATGTTTGTTAGTGTTTAAAAACTTATTATTTTTATTTAACAACATTGTTAATAAAAAAAGATACAATCAAGAAAGACAAAAAATTATAGAAAATATGTATATGCAACAAATAACTACAGTTTATTGATTGATATATACAAAAAACAACAATTATGAGTACAATATATAAATTAATTTTCGTTATCGCTATCACATGGCCAATCGTCACTATCGCTGTCTCTTAAATTAATAATTAATTCTGGAATATCAATAAATTTAAAAAATTGGTCTTCAATGCCAATCACATGCCGAACACAGTTTTTCCAGCTATTTACATGAATTTTATTAACTTCTTCTTTAATTATTTCTATCATTTTCTCACTAAACTTGGGGCATTGGTTACGTTTTCGAATGTGTGTTTTTAATTCTGCCCATATCATTTCTATAGGATTCATACAACAATGATATGGTGGCAATCTTAAAACTCTATGGCCTAGTTCTGTAGCTATGGTGTCTACTACATATTTTTTAGAGAACTTCTTAATGGACAACACTTCCAGTAATTGATTCTTATTGTAAGTTTCTTGAAAATACATGTTGTTCTTGTAAAGAAAATCTGTAATTTCTGCTTTAGTAGAATTACTATTTGGCACTTTTTCAGCAAGCCTTGAGTGATAACTGGCGTTGTCCATAACGATCACACTATTAGGTGGCAAATTTGGTAACAGCTTATTTGAAAACCACGACTCAAACACATCTATATTCATGTCTTCATGGTAGTCCAATCGACAGTCTCTTATATTTTTCGCAGATAATAGGAGACCATCGTTCACCCATCCCATCTCAGAGCCTACATGTAAAATTATAATACGTTTTCCTCTTGAAGGTGGAATGTCTAATTGGCATTTCCGAGAATTATCTGTCCATCCTTTTTGAACCACATCATGTGTGTCATACCAAGTTTCATCCAAGTAAAATATCGGTCTCTGTTCTTCCCGAAACTTTTTTATCTGTTGTAAGTATTCGCATCGCCATTTTCTAATCCGCGGAGATTCCATTATTTGTTGTCTTTTATCTATCTTCTTATAGCGAAATCCCATATTTTTTAGCGATGTCCTTAATGTCGTCATTGAACAATTTATACCCATGTCACCAATGATCGTATCATGAATAGTTTTAATTGTTGGCACCACATTAGTTTTATACATGTCATAAACTACGCCGCGTATTGCATGTTCATTAGGCTTTGTTAATATTTTGTGACACCCATAATCAGAACGCCGTTTACGTGGCAGCGCTTGATTTTTCGCAATTTGAAAAACCGTACTTTTTGGCACTTTAGTTAAAAACGCAGTTCTTCTCACAACATTGCTTTCTCCTTCAGAAATTAGTGCGTTGTATACATTCAAGACTATGTTTTTCGCATCGTCGGATAAAAAATGCATTGATCGCTGGCTTGGTCTCTCTCCCGCATCATCAACTTCTTCTAACTCATCACATGGAGCAGCGACTTCTTCAACTTCATCCTCAATTTCATTAGTATCCCATGGTCTCCACATATTCCACAAAATACAACACAACACAAATACTAGATGATAATTAACGTGCGTCAAAGTATAACAGCAACGTTATTATTAAATTTGGGAAGTAAAGACAAGTCAAGTGATTTATATAATTTATCTTTCATTCTAATTACTGGAAGGGATGTAGTTGTAAATACATACTTTAATGCCAATATGACGCGACGAAACATTAAATGTCGATTTCTCTTATCTAGGAATGTCATTTGAGCAAAAATAATTTATTCCTCAATCAGGGCATAATCGCATAATGTGTTTATTTACCTAGTAAAATTAATTTTGTCATTCAATATTATTAGATAATTAAATATAAATTAAGTAGAAACTTCACTACAAAACGAAATAAATACCACCTTGGAAATATTCCCACCTTTGCGTATACCTGGCACGACTTAAGCGGACTAACAATAGTAAACTCATTTGCGGTTTAACTTTTAAAGCTCGCTCTGTCCGAAGTATCTTTGCATCTACTATACCATACATATTCACTCAGGTAAACGATAATTCTCACTATTTACTTCGCATTCCTAAAAAGATGCACTCCAGATAACTGTTAAGCCCTCTAAGACAACCAATCGCAAACAGCTTCCAGCTACCTGCCTTCTACGATAATGTCGAAACAGCAAGCAATGCTAGACTGCAGCTGCGCTCCCTCACACTCCGCTATTTTTCGGAACTGCTTTTCAACACCTTCTCTGGCTACACCTGTATGTAGTTAGATAAGGCAAAGACTGCGGCTTCCTGATGTTTTCGCTTGGCACTGCTCCATAGTGTCTCCGACCATCACACATCAACCCCCGAGCTGTCTCACGAAGACCACAAATAGCCGCCATCCAAAAACCAATCTTCACGCCAACGATATTTGTGTCAAATTATCTTTTGAGCCACCAAATTTACGACAGCGCCTGCACGTCAACACAAATGGCAATTAAATGGGTTTTATGCCCTTATGCATTATTATTACACTTGCATAGTATTTATCTTTACAGACTGTGAAACCGTTTTTGTATCGATCTAAGAGGAATCCATCAATATTTTTTTTTCAATTAGTACTGCCTCAAATGCAATTTGCTTCAAATTTAAGTTGCTCATGTTTATCAAATATCCCTTCTACTCTTACCGTGACATATAAATAATTTTATTGAAAAAGCCCCCTATTTAAGTACAATATATATATATTCAGCACTCTAGGCCTGTAGGCCTATGGCTAGTAATCTTGCTCTCCGTTCCTTTCTATTTCTTGCACAATCCTCCCAATTTCTAATTTTTAACTCTCTTAGATCTTCCTGAAGGTCTTCTCACCATGTTCTTTTTGACCTGCCTTTTCTATTTTTTCCTCCGATCTGCTGGTAGAATATTTGCCTTGTTGGTTGTTGCTCTTCTAACCTTACGATATGTCCCAGCCATCTTAACCTGTTTCGTTTGTCCACCTTTACAATTCCTGTTTCTTGAAAAATTTCTTCTAACTCGGAATTGTGTCTTCTTCTCCACACGTTACCTTTCTTCACTCCCCCGTACATACACCTTAACACTTTCCTTTCCCACACTTCCAACTTGTTCCGATTTTCCTGCGTCAGTACCCATAGCTCGCTACCGAATAGGACTGTTGGTCTAATCACTGATTTGTACAACGCCACCTTAACGTTCTGCGACACACTTTTTGACTGTAGCATTTTTTGATAAATTCCCATACACCTATACCCGGCCTCAGT
>CALNHX010005911.1:0-98818 GCA_940337035.1 Agriotes lineatus | reverse complement strand
GTTACATTAGATGGAAACTCGAACACCCTAACATATGCAGCAACTGATGAAGCGTAAGTTGACTTGCAGCTTGGTACGTAACACTTCAAAGGCATTTTTGGAACTTTTGAACTTCCTTGTCAAAATAGTTTTTAATGTCAAATATATTTCAAACAAACAAAACTTAGTGTGTCTTGGAATGCCTAGCACACAATCTGGCAACAGAGCCAGTGTCATGGCCTGGAACAATATAGACTGCCTTGGCGAAGTACATTTTGATAAAAATCAATGGGAAAGGCTCGATTAGACGTAAAAAAGAAATTGAAGTAATCTTCAATTTCCACTTTATTTATCCACAATATAAGTTTCAACGTTTGTAATGTAAGTTTAAATAATCATCGTCCACTTCACGGATTAGACCACCAGGCCTGTTCCAATTCAATATTCCAATCTCATTCTAGGTTATTCGTCAAAAATTGATGTGCTCGGAAACTGCGACACAAGAATCGGCATCCAAACTTATCCACTATCTACTGAAGTGACACATCTTAGGCATACCGTGATAATTCATAGTCAAAAGTAATTGGCTAGTTTTTCGCTCTTGTGAGGATATTTTTGCTAAAGCTCCGAATATAACACGCGTATGTATTGGAAACATTCCTCCAAAAGAAGTTGTAAGAATCAAAATGGGTAAAAGAATTGCGATAAGGGGCAAGCAGTTTCATAGTGAAAAATGCGCTATTACGGGAATTAACAGATTTACTGAAGAAAGTTAAAGCGTTAAATAAAAAACAGCAACTGTTTGAATGTTTTACTTTTCATACAGCTGTATCATTATTCATTTAATATAGAAATTAAAATTATAGAACTTGTTCTCTTCTCTTGTAATATAATAATTATCATATGTATTACCCGCAACCTCTTTTTACCGAGCGGAGTAGAGGGTGGTGCTTTGTGCGCTTTAGCGTCTGAAGTATTTTTAATATTATTGTTCGATTCGACAACGAAAAGACAAGTTTTTAGAGGTTATATATTTACTACGCCACCAAAAAAGCGCTCGTAAATTACTCAATCCGATCCATATACCGCAAAATCAGTTGACCACCAGTCGGTAAACGGTAGATACCTACCAGAGCAGTTTTCGTAAATGCTTTTAAGTTTACCATTTATTGACAATGTCAAACTGACAAGTAAATTCATCAAAGTGACTCATGTGACTCATAAGGAAGACAACTCCGGCATTGGACGCTATCATTTATTTTTGAATCAGTTTTGACACAAACTGAAGCAAAACCTAACCTGCTAACCTCGAATTTGACATAGACTTACAGTATCACCAACAATACATTTCAGTATTGCCAATTGATTCAGGATAGCCAGGGCCTGCTGCAATTGAGTTGTTAAAAAATCACTCCGTATATGTATACATCATATGTGTCTGATCAACATCGTCTGAGAATTTATATTCATGTTCAAAGTTCGCTAGGAAATAAACTTTTAGCAACTGAATGACTATGGAAGATAGAATACGTAAAAATGAATGGACAGAAGAAGAAAACATTGACACATATTACTACTTCAATGTCTATTGCCTCGCATGAACTTCTACGCCTACCATGCAGCAGTAAGTCAGAATGTGAAAAATATTGTGGATGCAAGAAAGCGGGCTTGAGTAACTCCGCAATGTGTGAGCTCTGCAATGGATTGTCAGGTAACCACTCGCCTTTCTTTCTAAAAGAAAATGACACTCCTTTTGACGAGTGACTGTAGTTTTTGTAGATGTTGACTGTATATACTGTAAATAATTAAAAATCTATGTATTGTAACTTATTTTGTCATTTTTAAATAAGCTACAAGGATAAAACAAAACTTTGGATTTTAACATTAAACATTTTTTTTTCGATTTCATTAAAATTAGCGCAAACTTAAACAAAAATATTTTTCTAGCACACTCTTTTAGGATAAAGCCAAAAAAATTACATCGTTACGACCATTGGTTACAAAGATGTAAAGTAGTTTTCTAAAATATGTGAATGTGAAGTTCGTGGGGTCACTGAAGGGGAACCATAGAGGGAAGGGGCTGGGAGTTTTGGGAAAATATATCTCTTGTAGTAGTCTAACTGGCCAAAATTTAGCGTTCCTCTAACTATTCCCGACGTCATTCTTTTATTTCTCAGCCTACGTGGTGCAAGTCAGTGACCGGCGAGGCGCGATGCGCGTGTCAATCAAAACACGCAGCGGAAAATAAGTCGTATTTTATGCAGCAACAAATCAATGCAGATAATTCTTTCCCTAACATTTCTTCATTCTTTTCTACACATTTCATACACTGAAAGTATCAATTTATGTGGAATAGTTTTCAACATACCTGGATGATGAAATGTATACCGCGTAGTCCCGGTACGCTTTGTATCTAGAAATAATATGCACTAATTGGAAAATCATTGAGAAATATTCAAAAATAACCTTGTAAATACGATTTACGCATAAAATTCATCAATTTCCAGTAATAAAAAATAGAAAAATATGTGTTCTGGTTTTTTGAAATGTGCGCCATCTTAGATGCCGAATGTGATTTGTATCGTCATGCAAACAATGCAGACTAACTTGTCAAAAACGTCAAAGTACAAATTCAAAAACAGCAGGACGGATGTCACAAACGTAGAGGCACCGGTCGACAAAAAGAAGGGTTGCGTAAATATCCTTGTGACCCAAAAACGAACAGTGACCAACCCTGGTCATAATCTAGTCATAAATTCTGGAATATGAAAGAAACACACGCAATGGACAGACTTCTTTTATTAGCGGAAGTCATCCCAAACTTTCGTATCACAATAGGGCGAAGGATCGGCTGGACAGTACTATTGTATCCGAAAGAATAGCCGGCGCTTCTTCCATTCAAACACTAGAGTAGCCTAGTTTTCCAGATCACTCTTGATCACACCACTCGCGCTTGTACGACTCACACGCATTTTGCTGAGTCAGTAACGAAAACAGGGCTACGTACAATTCGAATTTGTATTTGTGTACTATTAACGGATGTGTACATGTGTGTATTTGTTTATGTGTTTTAATAAAAATAAAGGAAGGTTATTGTTTTCCACAAACGTGTGTATTTTACTGAACTAAATTCTACAGTAAAAATTAATACGCATTAACTAAATTAGCAAATGGCAACCAAAGACTTATACACAAAACTATCGTAAAGTATTCGAATCAATAGTATTTAACGGTATTAGGCCGTTATTGACCATATAACGGATGAGGATATATTTTATAGCCGAGGCTGATTACGCCAAGGCTAATAAATTATCCGAGTTATACGTAATATCGGCCGTATGTTGTTAAACAGTTTTTGTAATACCTACTAAAAGTGGCCAATTTTAAGATATGCGACTCGAATATAAATAACATAAATAAAACTTATTAGTAACCTGATGTACAAGATGTAATAAGGAGAATAGCCGCTTTGAAGTGGAGTTGGGCTGGTCACGTCGCTAGGAACGAGAACTGGAGTGGAAAATTACTGAGATGGAGGCGCTGGACAGAAAAAAGAAGTATAAGTCGACCACAGCCAAGATGGTCTGACGATCTGAAAACGACAGCTGACTTTAATTGGTATCGAGTAGCACAAAACCGACAGAATTGGAAAAGCATAGGGGAGGCTTATATTCAAAGAATAGAAAATGGCTGAAGAAAGAAAGAAGAAGAAAGAGTAATCTGAGTACCGCACGTAATTTGGTAGTGTAGTGACGAATGTTTACAAATTTGTTTCTGAATAAATTAAAACAATGCTCGAAAAATTGGTAGTGCAGCAACGGTTATAACGGCCGTGGCTGTTAAATTTTATTTTAACGGCCTTGGCAGTTAAATTTTAACGGCCCTGGCTGTTATCTTACATAAATATATATATATAGAAAAGTCCTGACTCGCTGACTCATTAACGCCCAGCCCAAGCCCTTGGACCTAGAAAGCTGACATTTTGCACAGAGGTTCCCTTTATGTACAGCGACGCCTATAATTGGCCTAACGGCTGTTGGCTGAGTACCAAAATAAAATAAAAATTATGTATACTATACAAGGAATAAGGAAAGATATTTCGAAATTCAACCCCTAAAGGGGTAAAATAGGGGTTCCAATTTTGTATGGAAAAATAATAGTAAATAGACATTTCGACTGGAAACTCCGTAGGAGTACTCCTAAAAATAAATAAGCAAACGTATTTCGTGACTTTCCGAAAATCAACCCCTTAGGGGGTGAAATGGGGTAAATATCCCCGGGTGGTGTATCTTGAACAAGCATCCACGTACGATCAGTAGAGTTAAGAAACGCTCTTTCTGGTCAGAACTTGGATGGGAGTCTCACGGCTGCTTCTCTGGGCGCCCCATGGTACGGCTACCACGGAAATAGTTGATGCCGGATGTAATAATAACATCATGACAGTCATTAGTGAGATTGGAAGTCCTCATAAAATGTACAGCGACGCCTATAATTGGCCTAACGGCTGTTGGCTGAGTACAAAATAAAATTAAATTAAAACTAAATTAAAATTCAGTTAAAATTAAATTAAATTAAATTAAAATTAGAGTAAAATTAAATTAAAATTAAATTTGAATTAAATTAAAATTAATCGATATGGGTGTCGTTATTGAGGTTTTTTGGGAGGTTGATTGCGAAAATGGCATTTATTTTTAAATCCAAGACGGTGGACAGGACATAAAATTAAAACCCTATAGTAAAGGGGTTACAGAGACAAATTATTTTTGGGCAGAACGACGTTTGCCCGGTCAGCTAGTGGGTGATATTTCGATCAAGGAAATAGTAGTGATATAGTACAAGAACATGTAGATATTACGAAAAATAAAATTACAAGCTTAATACAATAACACACAATGCAATTATTTAAAAGCACTGCTAATATTACAGGTAAAGAAGGTAGTGGGTGTTCACATATTCGAAATGCACATATAATCGATGATGTCAGACAGCAATTAACCCTTAAAGTCATTACGAAACCTTTTGCAGGAAATAGGGTTGTTGAAAGGGGCTTGCCAGCAAATAGTGAAGACCTCAGTGCTATCCATAGAATGCAGATTTTGCATAATAAATCGGCATTGGACACTTATACTGTCTGTGGTTCAATCAACACCTAAAACCGAGTTCTCGCGGTTTAGTTATAGGTGATCAATTAAAATTGAAGTTTTACTTTCCCAAAATTTAACGTAAATTGAAACAACTTCAGCCAAAGGAAGTTCTTATTAGTGCAAGTGGGAGTTGTTTGTTTATTATTAAAGGGCGAATTGAGTTGAAAGATTGAGTAGTAATTATTGTAAAAATGCTGTTTGTTAAAAAAAATACAGGGTGTTAATTAAGTTTCGAGACAAACTTTAAGGGGCGGTTCCTTGATCAATACTACGATAAAAATTTCATACAAACATGGAACCTAAACGGCTTTGTTTTCAAAATACAGGATGTTGAAGTTTATCCAAAATTCTTTTTTTTTTCAAAAATTGGGAAAACGGCTGGAGGTATTCTAATTAATGAAACTGAGTGCAGATTATTATTTCATGAAGTGGTATTGTTCGGTAAAAATAAATTTAATTTATTTCCACCAGTGGCGTGCATCGCGCCCACCTCAGGTACCTTATTTTAGAAAAATCTGGTACGCCACTGTTTTTTAGCCAAAAGTTGTGTAGCTATTGTAAGATTGTTATTAAATAATTTTTGTTTAAAACTTCTTTAAACTGTATTTTGAAAACGAAGCCGTTTAGGTCCCATTAACGTCCAATGAACGAAATTGCTGTTACAGATTTTCCGCTTTTCTCAAAAAAGGTTTATTCTCTCAAAAAAATAAAAGATACATCTTTTGTATAGTTTCAATGGATGAAGCTAAAACACTTGTTGTATTGGCTAAAAAAACAGTGGCGTACCAGATTTTTCTAAAGCAAGGTAACTGAGGTGGCCCCGATGCATGCCACTGGTGGAAATCAATTAAATTTTTTATCTTAGAATTGATCAAGGAATCGCCCCTTAAAGTTTGTCTACGTACTTAATTAACACCCTGTATAACACTTTTGCACTTTACATATATTTACAACTTTGACTCTTGACCTCTCAAAGCGTTTTGATGCAGGGCTGACTACAAAATTTACTGCAGGCGGCTTGCCGATGGCAACGATGGTTTTGACATTCGGAAGCAAATTATCGAATTTATGGAAAATGTTTGAAGAGATGTCGGCCTAAAAATTGAATACAATACGCGTAGGTTCACCATTATACAGCGCTCGGTTTTATTAAAATCTCGCGCTGCTAAAATGCAATCTACCGCACTCGTCATGTAAATAATAATTAACATCCTCAATTATTATATATATCTTGTTGATGGTTCGAAAAACAGTCATGTTTGTGGTATAATTATAAACATACTAACAAAATACTTTCTGGTCATTTAAGAACTGCTATTTTGTCGTAATAAAAAACGTAACTGCTATTAAACACTTCGGCTCGACGCTCGATGAAATCGAATGATTTTAAGTTGTCGAACGAAGTTCACGCGTCCCAAACAAGACTCAACTCTCCCAAGAAGCTGTCGATGATCCATATTTAAACATCAGAAGTTTGATTGAGTTAAACTGAAGCTGATCAACTAAAACTGAAAAAGGTGTTCGCACCTTCAATTTTAGTTGATTAACTTGCTTATATAAAATTGAACCGTTAGAATATAGTATTCATTTGATGATGTGGTGTGCAAATAATCATCATATACTCGGGACCCCTCTCCCTATGCAGTTTTGCCGAAGGCAGTTCCGTATGGTTTAAGTCAGATTGTGGCCTACGCCAACTCTGATACTTTTTACCTAATCTTAGTGCAATCTACGTTAAAGACATAAACCGCTCTTCGTTTTATACATAACCAGCAACAATCTGCATCTGACGTGTATAAATCGCTCTGGAAGACTTACGTAAAACTGGGTACACAGACATAGTCTTCTTTTAACGTAGGTACGTGGAATTTTGTTGTTGTTTAAAGTTATTGTTTGATGACGCGCACCGTTTGATTCCCTGATTTACCTATAGTTACAATCATATTTATTGTTACTATAGGTAAATCACGTAATCTCACGGTGCGCGTCATCAAACAGTAACTTTATTAATAACTAAATATTTGATGACGTGCACCGTTTGTTTCCGTGAGCACTGCCTGGCGAGAGGGTTCTCGAATTTATATTTCGTGAAACTATTTTACACCCCGCAAAAGTTGAAATTGGCGTTAGTTAGTCCGATATCTGATGATGATTGTGAGAGATATCGGAACAATATATTGGGTGTTTATTTAAATTTGACTTCGCAGTCGGCGCTGAAAAGTTCATTGTGAACATATCACAAAATGTACCTAACCCTACTTTTATAAACAAATTTAACAACAAGAAAACATTCAAATGCATACGTTTAAAAAACTAACTTTAAAACACTACATTTCCATCAAATGGTAATAACTTAACTGTAATTTATTACAATAAAAAAGAATTCATAACAAATGATCAAATTGTTCACCGCCTTCACTCATGCACGCCCGATATATTCACACAATCCCATTGCTGACATTGGTTAACATATTCGGATTGTTATTAATTTCATAAATTTTCTCCAATATGGCGTGTTTGCCTGAAAAGATCTTTATGATTTTTCAACAAATAAACACGTCGGTCTTACATTTACCTTCAAAAACGTATGATCCAATTATTCTACGCCTTGAAATAGCCACTCACACTCCTATTTTTTGAGGATGAACAGGTGCCTCTACCATAAAATTAGGCTTTCCTGTACTCCAGCAACGCATGTTTTGAAAATTAATGTAGGTATCCATCTAAATAAAACCAGGCCTCGTCCATGATTAAAGTGTTCTCCAATAAGTCGTGATTGAGGGTATTTAGAAATCACTGACAATATTTGACACGCTGAGGATAATCAGCTTCGTGAAAGTGTTGTATAGACTAAGCGGTAGGGATAGGCGTGGATGTCTTTCTTTAATATTTTGTGGCAAGTGCCAACTGCTAACTGAAGTGGTTGAGACAAATTGCGTACAGAGGTTCGATGGGCATCTTCTAGAATCTGTCGTACATTTTCAATTATTTCTGCCGTTCTTCTCGGAGGATGACTGCTGCCTTCTTTGCGTGAAACGGATCCAGTCCCACAAAAAGTGTTATAATGCAACGCCAGGTTTGGAAATTCCTGCCGAAACTCTTCAAAACAATCGTGGATTGATTACTGCCATATTCCATCAACTCGGTGGCCGTTGCGAAAATAGGATTCGATCATAAAAATGTTATGTTCTTGTAGTAAAACCATTTTAATTGAATTGGTTACATTACTAAATACAAATAACTGACAGGTAGAGGTTACAGAATACGTTTGTCTGATATTCTGTAAAGAAAGATTGTGTTTTAGTTAAAATTATTAAAACAAACTGTACTGAACTTCCGTAGATATTTCACTAACGTCAAATTTAAAAGAATACTCTATTAATTGCGTTTATAAATCAGCTGGATGGTGTTGAACTGCAACGGACGCAGAAACGTTGAATTATCTAAATTCCTGTTCTCCAGATCTCACCCGTTTGCATTTCTTCCTCGTTATGCAATTTAAAAATTGTTACCAGTACAAAAGGCTAAGTCTAACTGAACTCCCAGCCAGCATTTAAAATGTTGCCCAAAATATGTTTTTAATTTGTGCCGTTTTGTCCATGTTTTCTATGCGATAGGAGGTTGGTTCTTCATCTTCTATCCGAATCTGAAGTCATAATGTAAAAATTATGAAAAAACACACTCCCTTTTAGGGGTTTGTGAAAATCTTGTCGAAGACTCGGAAGATTGAATTACATAAGAATGTAGGTACCCAGCCGCGTAGGAACTGACGTAATAATGAGCGGAAATTGTTGTTTCAAGTCCTCTGTAGCAACGTTGATTCGATGGCGCAACTCTTCAATGGTACCAACTTCAGTTGCATGTACCCGGTCTTTCAAGTATCCCCATAAGAAGAAGTCCAGTGGGTTGAGATCAGGGCTGCGTGATGGCCATTGACTAAATCCCCCCGGCCGATCCACCGTTGCGGAAAGGTATGATCGAGATAATCTCTTACAGGACGACTAAAATGTGATGGACAGCAATCATGTGTAACCACGTGTTATGTCGCACAACCAATAGAACATCTTCTAGGAGTCCTGGTAAAACTTCTTGTAAAAAATGGTGTTCACAATTCCAGCCCATAAATTTAAACAGAAACGTTGCTGAAAGTTGTTGTGGCGGATTGCATGAGGATTTTCATCAGCCCATGTGTGAGCATTGTGGAAGTTGAGCTTACCATTCTTGATGAAACAGCCTTCGTCAGTTACCAGTATGTTGTGTTGGAAAACCTGCTTTCGCTTCCGTACGATTTAGCAGCCACTCACAAAACTGCTGCCGCAATGGATAATCGTTGGGAGTAAGTCCTTGTACTTTTTGGAAATGAAAAGGGTACAAACCGTTTATCTTCAATGTGCGCCAAACAAACATCTGAGGAACATTAGCTTCCTGGATAATTTGGCGTGTACTACTTGTCGATTCAGCATCTACCTTTTCCAATAGGTACTCCTTCTTCAACATCAACCGCGTGTCGATGTGGTCTTCCACCATTATGACCCTTCTATGGTTGTAAATTCCCAGTCTCTTTTCTCCGTTGAAATGAATTTTCGGAAAGGGTCGGTTTATTTGGAAATTTTTCTAAATACATTGCTCGTGCAGCACTTTCATTGGCAGTTCCATAAACTATTGTCATGTACATTTATTCATCGTTAGTGTAATTCGCCATTTTATCCGCACTAATAACTTAATAACGACCACTACTAAGAAATGTTAAATTTGATGTGTTCAAATTTCTGAAATGTCAATTTCACACTTTCGTAAAATTCAACGGAAATTTGCATATTATGTTTTTTATTATGCAGCAGCTCTCAATAGTGGCTACAAAAATTATTGAGCATTAAAAGGAAAAATTAAGAAGCCGTAATTTCTATTTTACATTTATTTTAAATCATTTATTTAACTAAATGTAGTTCAGTTAACTCAATTTAAATTTAAAACATAAATTACCCACATAATTTCCGAACAACTACTTCTTATTTAACTAAGCTTTAAGTCGTAACTTTTTAGTTATTGAGATTTTCTAAAAATTTTATTAATAAAAAATGTTTAATTTGGTTCTCTCTATCTACCATAAAAATTTCCTCCATACTTATAAATCACCCTGTATACACAGAGTGAGCACCTTAAAAAATGAAATTATGTCTATGTTTGCTTTAACTCAGGAATAGATAAAAGTAATTATTTGCACGTAGCTCAGGTTTTTATCTTTTATGAAAATTAGACCCAACCGATACAGGGTTAACATCATAAAAGGGACAGAAGTGTGTAGCTATCATTGCCGACTCAGTCAACGCGAAGAAAAAAATGCTGAGACCGACACAAACCGTACTAAAGGTGGATAGAAATATGCAACGCTCGCTGTGGGCCGCGCTTGCGAGGAAAGTTCTATGTAAAAGCCCTTTAATTTTTTTTTATGGTAATAAAAATATAAGGGTGTCATGTTTTGCAGGATTGGCAGGGTAAAACCCAGCTGAAAAAACCGGCGGGTGTTAGACTAAATCTGGGTTTTTTTCAAAAATTTACAGAAAAAGTATTCTAAAGCTGTAAGTGGTATAAAATCGTCCATTAATAACAATTTCATGATTTTTTTCCAACTAGTGATTTGTGCGCTTTTCAAAGTGTGTCTGTGAATCTGTTTGTCATCTAATGAATTGGCCTGAAAATGTGCACCATCGTTTCTAATATAAATTCAGAAGGCCTATTGATTTTTGACTAAAATGAGGCAACCGGAAGTGGCACTTTACTCTTGTTTTTTTTTTCGTTTTGTGGGGAAATTTTATAATTCTTTAATAAAAATTAAATTTACTAGAACAGAGTCATATATTATGCAATTATTTACAATTTTCGTTTGAACAGTTGTTTTGTAGAATGTGTAGTTTTTGGAAAAATTACAAAATTGCATTTTTACAATGATTTGCTTTGACCCAAAAATTAATAATAGGAATATATATATATATATATTCAGAACCATATATGTAATAAGGTCATTACTACCTTTTAAAAAGTTGGAAAATGAGCCATTTCCAACTTCTACTTCCCAGATGATTTTTGAGGCTTTCACGGCCATTGTCATTAAGTAACAAACGACTTCCGGGATTGGACCGTGTCATGATTGAGATCGAAGAACTCAACGTTTCGCCCACTTTCGTAAGGGGTTTCATCAGGAGGAAAAAGCAAAAGAGCAAGGTAACTCAACGTGTTAACCACGCCAGAGGCGAAACTCTTTGCAAGGAAAGGGATAAAAGAGCACGGTAACTCAACGTGTGAACCACGTCAGAGGCGAAACTCGACTGTCGACTGGCGTGGTTAACACGTTGAGTTACCGTGCTCCTTTGCTTTTTCCTCCTAATGAAGCGCCTTACGAAAGTGGTCGAAACGTTGAGTTCTTCGATCTCAATCATGACACGGTCCAATCCCGGCAGTCGTTTGTTACTTCTACTTCCCACCCCGAGCGGGAAATAGGTTACCATGACAGCGGGTGAGAAGTAGTCATTTCCTGGCCGCTGTCATGGCAACAGATTTTATCTGCATTGTAGTGTTATTAGCTTTAGCGGCAGTTTTAGAAAAACTATCAAATCCATTTTACAATTACTGTTCAGAATAAAGTGGTTGTGAATAAAATAGTAAACATACCACTGTGAAAAGTTTCATTCCTGTCTCGGGATAAAGTGACCTCGACGCTTCGCATCTCAGTTAGCTACTTAATCTCTCGACAGTAATGCAACGCTTTCTATCTAGGTATGTAATATACTATTAAAACTTTATTTTATATTATGTAATTGTTTATAACTTTTGTTAAAGAAGTTTTTTGTAAGACGTATAGTTTTTAAAAAATCACAAAATTAAATTTTCACAAAAATAATGGGAATAATATTTTTTACAAACTGTTTTAATATTTGGTAATTAACTATAACTTTTGTCAAAAGTTTTTTAGGAAGTGTCGATTTTGAAAAAGTCACAAAATTTAAATATTGCAAGCAGTAAAAGAAAGTTGTGTGATAACCACATCTAATTTTCTAAACCGACAAATCATTAAATGGTGGAATCCTTTTGAAGGAAGTTGGTCAGAATCAATTGACAGTGGAAACTTCTTACCGTAGAACATAATTAGATAAACCTACTTTTAAGTATACATATAACCCCATTTACATGTTTAAGGGATGCTTATTTGCACATTTATAGGTAAATTACAAATTACCCAAGTATGTACTTTTTACCCAGAAATAAAAATTAATATTCATTACATAGGATACTTCAATCCAAAAAACAGTGAATTAATCTAAAATTCGAAAAAATCCAATAAAACCTGAAAAACCCAAAAAAACCCAGCGGGCAGATAATTTCTGAAAAAACCTGGGTTTTTGCCAGCCCTGCATGTTTGCATTTACAATTCATTGTTTAACATTGATTATGTATAGTTCTTGTTTCGTTGTATTTTAGACATTGGAAAAGCGTCCACGGTTTTTAACTGAGCACAAATCCCAATTCCTAAAAATTCGATATGGCGGATCCAATACAGCGGCCTTAAAAAAAATCAGCTTTTTACGATTTGACCCCTTCCAAAAGACAGAAACTTGAAATTTGTATAGAAGTTAGTCCATCTTCCATCCAAATAATACATACGGGTTGAATTATAAGGGATGAAATGAGTCTGTTACAAAAAAAGGTGATCGACTTTTTTGCACTTTTAGACCACCTAGAAATTTGAAACTCGCAACAGAAATTGCTTGGGCTCTAAAGTTGATGTGAAAAATCCCAAATCCAAAAAAATCAATATGGCGGATCTAATACGGCGGCCTTAAGAAAATTCAGCTTTTTATGATTCAACCCCTTCCAAAAGACGTGAAACTTGTAACTTTTAGAGGAGTTAGTTCGTACCACAAGAACCACCTTTAGAGTCAAATATCTCCCAAGTAATAAATAATAAATTATAGGTCCCGAGTGGTGTAGCTTGAACAAGCGTCCACGTTCGATCAGCAGAGTTAAGCAACGTTCTTTCTGGTCAGAACTTGGATGGGAGTTCTATGGCTGCTTCTCTCGGCGCCTCGTGATACGGCTGTCACGAAAATAGTTGGTCCCAGATGTCATAATAACATCATGACAGTCGTTAGTGGGGTTGGAAGTCCCCATAAAATGTACAGCGACGCCTATAATTGGCCTAACGGCTGTTGGCTAAGTACCAAAATAAAATAAAATTTAAAAAAAATGAAATACATGGGGGTTGAACTATAGGGTATGAAATTTAATAAGAGTCATTGTGCAAAGGTTTTTTCACTCAGCGTGGGCATTTATTCTTAGCTAAGTTTCCAAATAGCCGTATTCAATAAATGGCGGTCTTAAAAAAAGTGAGCTTCATGTTTCGACCTCTTCCAAAGGACGTAGAAACTTGAAATTTTTAAAGGAGTAAGTCCGTACCATAGGAAACGCCCTTATAGTCAGAAATTGCCAAAATAATACATGCGGGTTGAATTATAAGGGATTAAATGGAATAGGAGTCGTTGTGCAAACATTTTTTACTCAGCAGGGATTTTTTTATCGCCGTCTCATATGGTATTTAGCAGCTCACTTGTCGAAGTTAAATTTTAAAATTTCGGTTATACGACTTTTACAAGTAGACATTTGAAATCAACATATGTATCATCATAAAAACAATCATTTTAAAGCTACAATTGATTAATTGTTATATCTGTTGATAGTAATACAATAAATGGTAAAACCAGGCCAATATTAGACTATCACACAAAAACTGGACAAATAAAAATATCAAAGCGTAGATATATCGAGTCATCATTTTCAATTCGGGGCATAGGGCATAATTTATGTCACTAAGGATGGCTAAAAGTATTGCCTAGCAGGATATACTTTTTGTATCAGTAAGGGAAGCGTCAACTTCAATGACAGATTTTGGTAATTAAAGTAGTGACTTCAAAGACGGTTGGTTACATTCGTTTGGTATCAGTTTATCTGCGCGTGGATTCATTACACATCCATTACTTAAGCTGGATTTGTCATCGCTTTATCCATATGGAAATTTAATAATAATAATAATAATAATAATAATAATAATCTTTATTGTCCAACAGCGGCAGCCAATTATAGGACAAATCATACAAAAACGTTATTACAAAAATACATTAATAAGCAACAAAAACGATATATAGCTATTAAACAAAAAATAAAGAATAGTTCAGCTACATTTAAAATTACAAATATCAAACCAACTTAACCCTAGGTACTATCGATAAGAATAACAAATACATATTTAGAAAATACAAATATTAAATAAACATTTCATCATGAATAAAGAAATAATTATGAATGATTTGAATAATTTTAATCTAAATCAGAGATGATAGATAATAACAGCGAATACTGTTATCAATTAGGAATTTGACGGGATGCTTGCAGGATATTCCGTATACTATCTGAGTGAATATCTACCTCGCTACTTATGGCATTAAAATTAGCACACATTGTATATATGGGCGATTTAAGCATAACATTTGTTGTGGAGACAGGCTGATAAAAGGTTTTATTTTGTCTCATATTAACTCGTGGAACATGGAAGGTAAGACTGGATAAAATGCAAGAACAGTCTATTTGATTATGCAATATTTTGTAGAGAAATGTGAGGCTGGCAAAAACTCTTCTAGTTTCACAGGAAGTAAATTGGAATGCATTCAATAAAATGTCGTTATCAATACCCCTTGCAGGATAAGAACCAAATGTTTTCAGCCAGAGATATTTTAAAAATTTTCTTTCTAATGGAACAAGTAGGCTTTTCATTAGAAAAATCATTGGTAAACACATATACAGTAGGTATCTACGTCTAGCGGAGACATGCTTATATACTAGTCATCAATTAATCGTTACGTTATTCAGATGATCATTACAGAATTCTCGGTGTAGCAAATTAAATTGGAACATGGTGAAATTTCATAAAATATTGCAATTTCATTGCTGGTTTAATATTGATTTGGCTAATGAACCTATGTAATTTGAAATACTATTTCCTGTGTAGTATTGTTTTGAATAATAATGTTGTCATTATTCAGTAGTTGTACAGTCAGACCTCGCCGTTCGCGGCTTTGTGGTTCCCTGATTTGATTTTACGTGGGGCACCTTTGTGCTCCCTTTTCTTTGCCGTTCGGGGATATTTGCTTTGCCGTTCGCGGATGGAATTGTCAACGTTAACTGTTTCAACATTCGCACACTAACGGCCGGTCTTATGAAGGCCACTAATTTGACGTTAACTTTAATTCGCTGTTAAAATAAACAAAAGCGCATAAAAATGTGTTTACTAATGAATAATATGTCATAAGCGCCGACGTTTTGATGAGCTTTTGTTTATTTTAACAGCGATTTAAGGTTAACGTCAGGTTAGTGACCTTCATAAGACCGGCCCTACGTAAATAAAGCAGACGTATGCGGTTTATGTCATGAACACCTAAATAACATAATTTATCACGAACTTATCGAGCCTATTTCTTTGAATTGCTTATTACCAAATCGGACCTGAAATAAATTGTAAAATTATAACTTGAATAAACAAATGGACATTCGAGCTCTAGATTTAAGTGGCAGACTTATGTTACGTATGGAATTTTAGTTCAAGCTTTATTGTCTTCTCGAGCGTTTCTGCGGAAATTTTTTGAGGTGGCATAGTATAAATAAATGCAGTTCATGGAACCTAACCCCGTTTTTATCATTTATGTGTTTACTTGCGTGTCGCGGTTTTGCGCTTCGCGGCATTTTTTTGAAACGTAACCCCCGCAAACGGCGAGGTCTGACTGTATAACATTCACAATGTAACATAGAATGAGAAGAATATTGAGGTCTAAGGAAAGTGTCAGGATTTTCTAATGACCATGAAACTTAAATAAATTGCATATAAAGCGACAAAGGCACGGATTAGTACTAATTACATTCTCAACAGTAATCTCGTAAAATTTGTAACATTTTAACTAAATTGGTCACTCCATCACATCTAATTAGAGAGAGAGAGAGAGAGAGAGAGCAGTACAAAAAACACTTCACGCTTCCTGGAGCTTCGTGAATAATACATTTTGGACTTAAAAGTATAGAAAGTCAAGCTCGACAATGCAAGTCCGAAGTGAAGTAATAAATGTTCGTCCTCAAGATAAGTTTTCTTCTCGTTTCAGCTTAAAACGTTGGGAACTACGAAGTTTATTATTTAGCTTGGAAATCAAAAACATCATCTTGAATTATTTTATACGTCTAACGGAGACATGCTTATATACTAGTCATCAATTAATCGTTAAGTTATTCAGATGATCATTGCAGAATTCTCGGTGTAGCAAATTAAATTGGAACATGGTGAAATTTCATAAAATATTGCAGTTTCATTGCTGGTTTAATATCGATTTAGCTAATGAACGTATGTAATTTGAAATACTATTTCCTGTGTAGTATTGTTTCGAATAATAATTTTGTCATTATTCAGTAGTTGTAGATGACTACATCGTTGTACAACATTCACAATGTAACATAGAATGAGAAGAATATTGAGATGTAAGTAAAGTGTCAGGATTTTCTAATGACCATAAAACTTAAATAAATTGCATAATAAAGCGACAAAGGCACGGATTAGTACTAATTACATTCTCAACAGTAATCTAGTAAAATTAGTAACATTTTAACTAAATTGGTCACTCCATCACATCTAATTAGAGAGAGAGAGAGAGAAAGAGAGAAAGAGAGCAGTACAAAAAACACTTCACGCTTCCTGGAGCTTCGTGAATAATACATTTTGGACTTAAAAGTATAGAACGTCAAGCTCGACAATGCAAGTCCGAACTGAAGTAATAAATGTTCGTCCTCAAGATAAGTTTTCTTCTCGTTTCAGCTTAAAACGTTGGAACTACGAAGTTTACCTATTATTTAGCTTGAAATCAAAAACATCATCTTGATTATTTTAAAAATGTTAATAGTCCCACAACTGTAAATACAATATTTATAGTTCTTGTAGGTATAATATGTATCGTATAATAAGTAACCGCTATAAATAAAACTTGGGAGTTGGAATAGCAACCCCAGAGAAGCGTTTTGACAGCAATATTTCTTCCTAATAGTAGTAATTCTTATTTCACCATGCCAGTAGTATGTAAACTTGCAACTGCCCATTGAGAAATGTACGAAAATTCGTATTTTTGAACTCTGAGAATTAGAGAATAGTTATTTACATTACAAGTGCGGTAGGTTGTATTTTACAGCGCTAGGTTGTAATTCTTGAAGGACGACGCGAAGCGTAATGTTTTAATAAAACCGAACAATAATAGTCATGACCATGACAGAACATATCACATTTTTACATGGAGACATTTTAAAAATTTGTGATCTGTTGGTATGTTATGAATCAATTAACTAAGATGAAAATTGGGTACCTTAACTGTTATTTTTAACTTTTAACCTGTTTCTACTAGTCGAGATATGCCGCGCTCTTTGTTATTTCCACCAGTTATGACTTACAAACTCACTTTTTTGCTTTGATAAAGAAATAAAGATATCCCACATATTGGCTTAGAAAAAACAGAGTTTTCTTCGAATTGCCCTGAAGCACGAAACGTAATTATTAAATATATTGTTTATTGACAGTTACACTATTTGGCTCTAAGCTGCCCGGTCTTTTCAGGAACATTTTGTGAAATCCCATATACACCAAGCATTTCTCGAAAACTTCTATTTTCAAAAACAAAGACGCTGCTATTTTGTAACATTTGAAATTACTATTACAAAACTTTGTCACTAAATGGGTGTCGATTTTTTTATTTTATTATTCTCAAATGATACGTTTTCTCGGAGATCGTAAAACTCTTGTGGGAAATAGAGCGGTTTCCCATTGCGATCTTAACAAGGGAACTTGCAAATTGTTCTCCTAGCATTTCAAAATACGTTCTGTCAGCTGCCAAACGATTATTTCTTGAAAGGTCACATACAGTTATAATTATGGTGACCAGATTATTTTAAGCATTTACGTAATGTACATTAACCTTCCTCCAAAAATCAAACAATGCTACTCAGTCTGGAATACAACGTAGTAACTATTGTAAAAATGTATTACCGGATTCACAGCGTAAATAACTATTCGATCTTGGGGTGGGAACATTGTAGCGGTAGGTGGGATTTTTGGTGTATGAGTTTGTCGATGAATAATAAAGTAATTATTGTTTGAGTTTTATCTATTTGAAAACCAGTGTTAGTAATTTGTAGAAATAGTTGACTTTCCGGACTCTTGTGATTTCCAGACTGGGTAAACTCCTCGTACAGCAAATTCCACAGTCGTCTAGGAACATATAACTTTTCTTATTAGTTGTTACACAGTATACTATTTCAATTACAATTATGTCGCGTCGTGTACAATTAAATGTAAAATAGCAAAAATTTAATATAATAGTAGATTATGTTATTAGGAGTAAAAGTGATACTTTATGTGGCGAAGCTGAAGTTTATTTAGCCGAACGTTAGTGAGGCAAATAATTCAGCTAAGCCACATAAAGTCACTTTTACTCCGAATAACATATACTATTTTATCCGCAAACGTATTCAGGTAAATTTCAGGCTAGCACTGTACCCCTGCGCCAACCTCTGTTGTTCAGATAACGCGCAACTGTAATGATATATGAACATACTGAATCACCCGTGCTAATAGCACTCGGCCACAGCAGCTGTCACACCATAACCCACGGCGACAGATGCTCCGATCCGCTGCTTAAAGGTTTATTTAAATTAAAACTTTTTGTACTTTTTTGAAAATAAAAACCGGCCTACGAACTAATTCTAAAAATTAGCAAAATTTTAAGCCATCATACAATTTAATCGGTCCAGTATCTTCGGAGGAGATGGCGAACAAACATAGAAAGAAAGAAAGAGAGCAATCATTTTGTGTGCTTAGGCAGATAAAGTACGCAAAAGTCGCTATTTTGTCTGCTTAGGCAGATAAAGTGACACTTTTACCTTGTCAATAAAGACAAATAAGTTGTCACTTTTGTGACGTTTGCGGATAAAAGGATTTTAACTACATTTTCAGAAAAAACTAACCTGTCGGAATTCTTTGGTAGCTTTAAGAAATATTTGATATTCTTGGCAATTCAAAAAAAGTGTTGGCCTTTACCTTTTTCTCTCAAAAGTTAATTGATATTAGCATAAATTGAATCTTTATTTAATGAAATTTTGTAGAGCCTGAGTCTTCTTAGAAGAGCAACCGTATTGATTGTGGAAACTTGAAGCTCATAGAAATTCATTCCAGTAACTATCAATGAGTTTAAGCATTTACATGTTTTAATGTTATACAAGCAAATTGCGCGCTCCGCGCACGTGAAATAGGATACGCGAAAGGTCAAGCTCCGATCCGAGCGCTAAGATAAGAAAAACAAAACCTAAACAAATATAAACATCTGTGAAGCCGGAACGTGAGATTTTATTTTGTGCTACAGACACACAGACACACATTAAGGAAAATTATATTATAGATGGGATTATTATTAATTTTTGACTAATAGTTTATCATGCAAGGTTGTTTTGTTTGATGCCTTTTAACTAGGCCACCCTTAAATGTAATGATCATACTTATGAATTACCCTGTATATTACGAAATTGCACTGCCATATATAACAAGATAGTTGCCAATTAAGTGAACGGCCCTTAATTTAAGTACGCCACTGGAAATATTCACATTTCGGCAAATACTTTGGTATGCAATTACAGCTAGGTGCCTTTTGAATTGAGGAAAGTTGACCATCCATGGTGAGAATACTGCAAGGGATTGATGTTACCCAAATTCAGCTTTGGACTGTTGTAGTAGATCTACGGTACTGCTGGGTTTTTAATAACAGTTTTCGTTCCGCGCCAACAAACGTTTTCAAGCACCTCCCCCGGTTCGGGTGTATTAATTAAATGGGACGAAGCGAAGGAAAACGCGTAATTTTAATTCACGGGAAATCAGCGAAGTATTAAATCCGAAATTTTGTCGGTAAAACAACAGTACAGAAACTGTAAATGCGATAATGAAACAACACTGGCCTGCGTCCACTTATTATTTCAAAGTGCACAGAGACATATTAGCCCAAACTGCTCAGAAGCAAACACACTTAAACTTGAAAAATTAATCTAACACGTAAAATAAATAAAATGTGAAACGTATACTCTGTTCACATCTTTTTGGCATGAAGGTTGGCCATGACGGTTTCCCCAATTTAGCTGTGTAAAATTACTTTGTTGTGTTTAAACGAGGTTTACATTTGAGGTTATGGTTACCAAATACTTTTAGGTTAGAAAATATGACAAAACATGTTCAAATGCAAAGTTGCCATATTTAAGCAGAATAGAAAATAGAACTTCTCCACATGTACTATCAAAGTAAGAAGTCCATCTGGCAACAATATTCTGTTCTGTCAAATGACGGTAAATTTCTAGGACTAGGACAGTACAAGATATCACATGCAGAATTAACTTGTAAGTACTGTCACACCTGTGGGGCAAGAGATACTGCCTAGCGCGAACTACTACAGGTATTCAGGTTCGATAAATAGACTAAAAACCACTAACGATATATGAGCATACTAAATCTGAAAACTTCAAAACAAACACTTTGTAATTTAAAATAGGTAAATATTGAACTACAAGAGCTAATTACTCAAAATAATGTTTTGCAAGAGGTTTAATCAAATCATGGGGAGGGAGAATGCAAGAACCCAAATGGCACATAACTATCGCTTAACTGATCGTTAGGAGCAGCAGATAAAACTGCCTACATACTTGAAACAAACCCTAGCAACTAAGTAGCTGTTGGTGAAAACTACAGGTGAGGCAGATTACTAGGGCTAATGTTAGGAAATCAAACAAAAATTGATACATCAAAATGAATGTAATAAGTGATTAGAGTTCTTATACTTACGGCATTCTACCATATCATTAATTTGCGTTTTGATGACTTCATAAGTTCTCGTAGCTGCCCTCACTTTTCATAAATACTTTTGTGCATAAGTGAAGCATAAGAGAATCTATCTTTCCGCTTTTTAAAAATTTTAATGGGAAAATAATCATGAGCCATATTTTTTTGCCCTTCTAAATATGTATTCACACCTGCTTATAGGCTTTTTAACTTCCTAAAATAAATAGTACTTCAAACTGCCACGAGTTTTAAGATAGGAATATACTGGGTGGCCATAAATGTCTGTGGGTCGCACTACCTTTGGAATGAGCAATGCTTTAAAAATTGATGCATCCAACTACCTAACCTGAATATCAAATGTGAAATGCGGCTTTTTACTTAGCCCTATACTCTACTGTATTCGTAATTTATATTGCCCAGGGTTCGCTAGCTCAAACAGTCGGAGAGGTATAAGACTCTATTAACATAGTCAGTGCGGCTAAGGGAAGCTAATATTGTTTTAGAGTTGTTCATTGTCACCTGGAATGCTGAAATGATGCATGCAAACACTGCCAGCAATAAAAACCTAACCGTTTACATAAAAGGACATAATCTGTAAGAAAAACACAAATACAAGAGAATACATGTGCATAAAACAACAAGAATAAACGACGTCCAAACATACAGTGAAGATGATAATAATGCTTAAAAATACACGGGAAAATATATAATACTCATATAAAAAGGATGTATTCTACATGCATGAAAACACCTTAAATAGTACGCTAATGTTCAACTGTATATGCAAAGTCGAACATCGACAATGCGAATGGTAATTAAATTCCGCACACAAATGCACTCGGCGAAGTTGTCTATTCTTGAAATGCGCTTGTCGCTGGAAACGCGCTTGTCGTTGGAAACGCTACCTGGGCACATTCAATTCGAGCGACGCGCTGAGTTAGCAGATAACCTTGCGTCGCCTTGCAGGTAAACCCCCGTTACCTTCGATACGCAATCATTCATTGATTGCTTCTTATTTCGTATCACGATTTCAAATAGGAAGTAACCTTGCGTTCGGTTGCTCCCAAGGATGACGCTTCTGCAACAGTGACACAACGGCTTCTTCTGGCAGCGACAGCAGCCTTTGGGGGTGCCCAAGTATTTGATGCTTTCGTAGTTAGTGTTACCACTTAGGAAACTCTTTGTGTCGGCGCCGATGATGGAAGGCTAACACTTCACAATTCTGGCACTTCTGGTGCTGTTAAATAGCAGGCGTCATACCTCGGTTAATTGGCATGCACATGCATCAGTCGTCTGTCTGCTTGCGACTAAAACCCCGCATTCAATCACCACGCAGTTGCCGTTCTATTTTTAACTCTGCTGCCTATAATTAGCTGTCTTGCATATTCCCAAATTCAACTCACGCACGTACGATGCACTTTTAATGCGTAACCACGTAATACAGAGCAGCTACTTATACTGCTTAACTACTTGGTTAAGACATAATGAAACATACGGTTCGGCATTATAGCTAGCAGGATATAATAAGAAGATATGAAATGCATATATTCAGGTAGCACGAATGGGTCCTTTACAAATGTCCTTCATATCATTACAACTGACATTCCTATTAGTCTCATTTATTACAGGTTGCTATAATGTCAATTATTATAATTGAAATATAATGCTAACCAACATTTATAACTAGCTAATTCCATGGCTACTGGTATTATAGATATTTATGGTCACTCCTTTGATTTTATCATCATTAGTTGTAACACTTTCCACATGTTTATAAGTTGTTACTTGTAATTGTTGATCTTTGAATTTTTATCTTTTTTTCTTTAAAGGGTATTCAAATTTGAGGTTGAATTTCGCGGCATTGCGTTCTGTCAAACATAGAGCGCTAATATTTTATAGTTGTCATTTTGACACATTGCCATTTAAGTTATTTAAGTTATGGAGCGGTTCACGGTTCAGCAACGCATATTTATTGTAAAAACCCATTACAGATAGGGGGAAAGTTTTTAGAATCTTCAAGAAAAGCTTGCACTATGGACTTGCATGACATGTGGTTTCAACAAGACGGTGTTACAAGTCACACAGCACGCGAAACAACTTGATTGCAACCAAAGTTCAGAGGTAGACTTATCTCTCGATATGGTGACATCAATTGGTCATCAAGATCTTGCTAATTGACGCCTTTGGATTTTTTCCTCTGGGGTTATATGAAAAGCAAAGTCTATGCCAATAGTCTACAGACAATTACAGACCTAAAGGCCGATATTACACACGTAATTGGTGAGATGGACCCTTGTTTATGTTTAAATGTTGTTGAATATTTGAAAACAAGAATGGTTTCATGTCAGACGAGCTGAAGAGGACATTTAAATCTGATATTATCTTCCATGTTTAATCGTTACGTATATGCTTTAAGGGTCCTCCAGCGGTCTTGTTGAAAATGTTTCACAAAACCAAACTGTTATAAAATGCACTAATTACACTTTGTTATATATCACACGATTCGTATTTTAACAAGGAAAATCGCTAGCATTTTTTATTTAAAAAAAAAGTAGTAATAAGAAATTTATTTCAAAAAAGCAGATAAAATATACACTTCTGATACTCCCTGCGAATTGTACAAGTTTATTTCGTATCTGATTTCAAAAAACTACATGCCCCTAGAAGCACAACACAATAAGTTACCACGCTTGCATAAAAGATTTGGTTTAAATTATGTTTTAAAGATAGTAGAAGCAATAATCTAATTGAGTCCGTGGCTATTGAACCATACGAGTAACGCTAATATTTTTTAAAGAAATGGTGACCTACTATGCCACTAATGTTGTAGACCATATCTGGTTAATTTACAACATTAAGTAAAGGCAATAATATTCACGTTTGTAATTACAAAATGTTCCTAAATCGGGCCCAGTAGTTCATAGTTTTACCGCCGCCATAAGTTGGCGCTGTTAATATTCCGAACGCTTACGGCCGGCATGGGAAGATTACAATAATCCGATTATAAGGGTGCATAGAAATTCGAGAAACCAGTCAACCGAAAATTACAAAGAGAATATTACATTTTTAGACTCTTACCACTTTTACATGCTTTTACGATGTCTAATTATTTATTTATAATTAAATAGCATATCGTATTTTTATTCATAACACTCTTTCAGATCTCAGGATTGTTTAACGCTCAAAATTTTAGTTATTTCAGATGTTTATTATTAAGCAATTACATATAATACAGTAGGTACCTGATCAAATCAAATAAAAGAAAAATTCAAATGTAATAATATATTTACAAGATTTTTACATATCATGTATTTTATTTTAAACCTAGATATACATCCCGCAAAGGCAAATTTCTTAGACGCCGTGAATCTATAAGTTCTGGAAGTAAAGAATTCATATAAAAATCATCTAATTTAAATGCCATGTTTTCCCAGAATTTCTTATCCCTACGAATTTCTTCGATGCAGACTCCTTTGGGGGTCCAAACAACGAAGTAACAAACTTCCTTATTTGCTATTTGCAGTTGCCCTTGTACTTGATACATATATTTATGTTTTGAGTTTAATTTTAGAGAGTCCCCTTTCTCCAAAACTCCTTCTTGTGGTGTTAAATTCTTACAAGACGCTGGACATTTGATTTCCGGAATTGCATCGCCGATTTCTGTAACACGATCTGGACTTGCAGATAAATATGGCTTTGCACTATCGATGCAAAGCCCTATAATTTTTGTTTTGATGCCGTAAACGGTCTCAAATGCGTCGACTGCGTTTTCTTCATTTTCTTGGCCGTACACTGTAAATTCATTACCTAAAAATTTTGAGTATAATAACGCTTCTACTGTTTTAGCAGTTGATGTTGTGGAGCGCATACAACAAATTCTTCCAAAATTTGATGCAGTAAGACGAAGTTTTCTTTCTCGCTTCCATAATTCTGAAAGAGCTTGTTCTCGAGCCTCTTTGTTCCTATCCGTCGCAGCATGGCAAATCATCTTTGTGCTATTTTCTTCCAGAGTAGCGCTTGTTGTTGGAGTTTCTGGAGTGATGTCGGTCCATTCGTTGGGCATTTCTCCATAATCGAATGTTTTTTTCATTAAACCACAACTTTCCTCTGCTGTGGTCTTACTACAACAAACATGGTGTTATTGTCAGTATCGGGTAAAAACGGATAAAACATCAACCTGCACACACCCTCAAAAAATCCTAACTTTTCTATGTTTGAAGTGCAACATGCATTATATTAATTTTAACTGCCGCGATTATTACACCCGGGTATTATAATATTTTAAAACGATTGCTGTTAGTGGTGGCAATCCTTAAATAATTTTTATATTGGCAGTTCAAGTGCTATAATAATGACATATTCCTCAATAGGGAGTTTATAAATGACATAACATTACACTGGTACTATACGTACTATACTACTAATTAATTCCAAAATGAAGATAGGTAGCAATGAATAATATTTCAACTTATAAAACTAAATTAATCTTTTTATTGAAATAAGTAGTAACGTAAAATGAATGTAAAATGCGAATAACAAGTCAAATAATATTCTAGAAATCAACTTACCGGATTTTCCACATCCTTTTGGCCAATAGCCGTTTAGTTTTCTTCGCTCTGTTAGGTTTTCGTTCCTTATGTGTAAAATTTCGTCCCATTTCAATGTCTGTTAGCTCAGTAAGCACAATCACATAAACAGTAACACTGTAAACAGGCTCTTTTCACAATAAATTACGCGTGTTGAAACCAAGAGATTTTCAACAACACTAAGAAAGTTTAGGGTTTAACTTTGCTTTTATTTAGTCATTGCTCATTCCCTAATTACCTGCAATAGGTAATTATTACGATTCAGCATTCCGCATTAGTCGAAATATTTAAATAGATCCGTTGCCTATCTCAAATCATTAACAAGTACTTGTAGAAATTACTGTATCTCCAATAATATGTCATTCCAATCAACCCAGAAATACTTATTTTTTTAATGACAATTTTATAGTCGTTTAATGAAATCCCAATAATGTGTTGTAAATAACAGAAATAACTATCTGCGGTAATTCCTTTTAGTCAATGCAGCAGATAAGAGAATATTACGAATATAATGCAGACGCGTGGTGAGTTAAATCTTTAAGCCTTTAATCTTTTGAAATTAAAAATGCCAGCCGTTCGGTTGTTATCTACTGCATAATGGGTTGTATAACTTTAAATTTCTAGTTTTACTGTAGTTTTACATAGCGCTGGAGGACCCTTAAGTTCTCATTAAAATAACTTATATTTTCAAATTATTTACGCATTTTATTATGATTAACCTCAAATTTGGACACCCTTTACTTACTAACTATAGCATCTTTCTGTGTGTATTTACTATTAGCATATCTTTGTATCCAACTGTTTTTATGATTTTTCCTTGATGATTTTAGTATTCCTATGATACAGACAAAAAGTAGTGGGCTTAGTCCGTTTTCTTGTTTGTTAGTAGCTTCAGCGTACTTATGCGAACGTTTTGTCCGTCCGTCCGGATCGCCTGTATCTTTCGAACGGCTACAGATATCGAAATTTTGAAAGGGGGCAAAGTTGTTGCTAAGGTCCCGAGCACCTTCATGCGCTATTTGGTTTTGGCTTTCCACTTTGCAAAATTTCCAAGCATTGTAGCACAGTGGCGGTTTGTCCACTTGGCGCCATCTACAGAAGCTCGGTGGTCACGTTTTGAACTACACATTCTGAAGCTACTCGTTAGACCTGTCCTTGAGCAGTTTATTGCTTTATTTCTTGTTTCAGTTTGAATTCCTTCAATCTTTCTCCATTTTCTAAATTATATCACCGGGTTTTTTTCATATATTTACACTATGTTTCAGTATACTGGCTTTAACGCTGTTATTTTTTTTAGAAGTCTGCACAAGTGCCCACGAAGATTCAGTTACTTGTCCATTAGAAGTTAGCGAATTAGACCCTCCAGAAAATGATCTATCAGACTTTGAAAACAAAGCCGATGCAACGGTAAGAACTTACACAAATTAAGTTTGTGCAATTCGTAATTACTTTGTATTTGTAGATAGCAGATAGTCCTTCGGAGCTGCCAGAACCAAAGCTGAGCTCCTCTCACCATGAAACGAATGAACTATCTCCATTTTCAGAAGTTGTTGAACCTCTAAAGCAGGAAATAATTAACTTGAAAGCACAGCTAGTAGAAGCACAAACTAAGTTGAATCAGTTATCATATGACAGTAAAACAATTGATAACTTTGATAAGCAAGTAAATGAACTGAAGCATCTAGATTCTTCTCCGGAATCCCACATTGAGGCAGATTGTGACTCGAAAGTCTGCATAGAAGAGAAATTAGATATAAAGTATAGCAATATAGTGCCAATACATAGAAGTAATGTGACAAGTTCTGTTGGATTTACTTCGACCCCAATTACTAAAGTTGCTGAACGTATTAAATTGAAAAGAGCTACAGATGGTCAAAGGGAAGTCAATCCAAACGACCTAGTGAACACAGATTTGCCGACGGCTGTTGCAGAACACATAGTCGGTGATATTTTAAGACAGTGTGATGCCCAAAGTGAAAAACAAGCAGTTGATTTTGAACTGAGGAGGTTAAACGCAAAACTTGAACATACAAGGTCTCAAAATTCTGTGTTAGCTTTGACGTTATCAGAAACAAAGGCTCATTGTGATAGGTAAGTAAGGCATTTATCACGAGTCCTTCCATACTATTCTGCTAGAGAGCATGCAGTTTCTTTATCTTGCTTGGGTAATGTGTTAAAGATCATTTATTTTAAATACAAGTTTGTGGTAGCTTGGTGCTTTAATCAAATACTACTTAAACTGAGGATGCCAGTGACAATCTTGGAAGTTACAGAAATTGCTGAAAATAGAATAAAATAGAAAAATGAAAATCAAAATTTGTTTTTTGACTGTTGAACCCATATATCTAATACTTACTATATTGCTAGCGGCTATGAGTGGGAAACTGGCCGATGAAGTGAGACACACAACCAACTCCTTAATGTATACGGTGAGCTGTGCGCAAGCGCGGCGGCGTCGTCCGCCCAATGGGGAAGTGGTCAAGTTTAAAATTCGCTTCTAAAGGCGGAGTTCGAATTCCCACGCATGCGCACGAGACGCGTTATACTCTAAGTGAGACTATGTCGGCGCCGTAATGTTTTCTAGCGTTCCGAGGCCCTACTAGCAATATATGTGTATTATATATATGGTTGAACCTAAACCAAGTAAAACTTCATTTCGGTGAAAGTAATCGTATTCTATTTTGATAAACTTACTTTAATAAAATCTAGAGGTAGCAATAAACAATAAAAGATTTGAAGAAGCACAGCCTTCATTAATCTTACTGCCTTTCCTCACAATAATTTGGAATAATTTTGTTGATATAGTTAACCATTTAAGTGGAATAGAAACATTAGTCAATGTAAAATATCTAAAGATGTTTGCTAAGCATGTCTGCAACTAACTTCCGTAAGGAGGTATGAACATAAAAGCAATAACCAGTAAGGTACGACATTACCAAAATAACTGTTGTACAGGGTTGCCACGTGAGGATGAACTCTATTAATTTTGAAAATACAAAAAGTCCAAAGTCAAAATCAAAAAGCAATTGAATATTTTGTCACATTCACAAGTTGTGAACCAAACTTTTATATCTAAACTGAACTACCTACATATTTATCTCTACAAGGATGATTTGAAGGGACGTGAGACTTGAAATGAAAGACATGAGTTAGAGCTTTAATTTTTTTATTTTTCAACACACTTGAACAAGCGATGCTGAAGTACCATTATGCCTGTTTTGTAGTGATCTTCAAGGCTCTCAAAATATTGCTTTGTTGCAGCAATTACTTCTTTGTCCATTTGTTCTCTGAATGTCATTTTTTGGCAGTGGTCTATTATGATATATTTTATCGGACTTTTTGTTACAGTTGATGAAACTTGGATTCATCACTACATTCCCGAACCAAAACGCTAATCTCAACAGTGGAAACATGGCAGTCCTCCGCCAAAGACAGCTGCCACTTTTTGGGATTCGAAAAGGATACTTCTCATCAACAGTATCAGTTCTTCTCAGAACTAACCAGGAACACCTGAAGACGGGAGTAGATCAAAACTCCCGAAACGTTGTGTGATATACACTCTAGACAGTGGAAAAAGTCCGATACAACGTATCATTCTTTGCATCTTAAACATCTTTCCAGCAAGGAAAAGTTTGAGCTTTGGGAATAGTTGAAAGTCACTCAGAGCAAGATCTGGCGAGCAAGGTGCGTGGAGGATAACCTGGAAGCGAAGTTGATTGAATTTCTCACGAACAGTGCGACTGGAATGGGAAGGGGCATTATCATGACAAAAGAGCACCTTTTTTCAAACCATTCGGGGTCTTTTTTCAGCAATTGCTGTTTGGCCCTGTATGAGATATTCGATGAGAAGTATCCTTTTCGAATCCCAAAAAATGGTAGCCATTACCTTCCCGGCCGATGAAAGCGACTTCGCTGTCTTTGGAGGAGGACTCCCATGATGTTTCCACTGTTGAGATTAGCGTTTTGATTTGAGAATGTAATGATGAATACAAGTTTCATCGACTGTAACAAAGCGACGCAAAAAATTAACGTGATCTTTGTAAAACAGCTTCAAATTGTCGCTCGATATTCGCACTCTTTCTCGTTTTTGATCAGCATTCAGCAAGTACGGCACCCATCTTGCTGACAGTTTAGACATGCCCAATTCTTCGTGCAAAATGTGATGTATGCTCTCAGTTGATACGCCTACGATCCTAGCTATCTCGTCCCCTAAAGGGCAGTAGTAGTGAAGTCTCACGTCTCGTCAAATCATCCTCTTACTTGAATCTGTTATTTCATCTTAATCTGTAAAATATGTATAATTTATATTGTTTCTCAAGAGTTTTTCAATGCTTTCACCTCTCATCCTACAATATAAGTCCGCATAGCTTTGGAATGAAAAATTTGAAACAACAAATGTGGTGCTGACAGCTTTATTGTAGCCTTTAGATAATTATTTATTGATTGTACATTAAATTATTGATTTTATAATGTTATTGTTTTCATGTCACACTATGTTGTTGGGCAAATACAAATGCAAACAGAAATAGTTAAAAAGAGGAATATTCTGCTTCTTCATTGTGGATCTTTTTGTGCTCAAATAGGGCTAATGCACTTTCTTGTATCTCCCAATGGTGCCCATAGTTTTCATAGTGCATTATTATCTTAGGGCAATTGTTTTTTGGTGGAAATATCAAATTATATTTGCATTTGGAATAACTTTTGGAAAAAACGCTCGGACCCGTCGATTTTTATTTTTATTTGAGAATTTTTTGAAATAAAATGCATACATACAGGGGGTCCCGTGTATAAGATATGATGTTATCGATGTTTTTTTTTTTTAAATCCGTTTTCTTATTGCGGAATCTGAAAGAACGCATCTTTTTACTTACGTTAAGCTGATTTTTGAGTATAGATCAGATGATCAAAAATTAAGAAAAAATTTAAAAATTGCAAAATACTTGTATGCTTATCACTAGCTCTTTCAATGCTTTGATCAGTACTTTCCGATTGATCGAGTCAAAAGCCTGTTTGAAGTCGATGAATATTACAAATGTTTCTTTCTTATACTCATAGCTTTCGGCTTGTATTTCCCTCAGTGCGAACAGTTGGTCTACGACCGCCCTGCCTTTCCTAAATCTGCACTGGTATTCGCCTATCTCATTTTCTGCTTTCATCTTGAGTTTGTTCTTCAGATGAGTCGCGAAGATTTTGTAAGCTATACTTACCAGCGCGATGTCTCTGTAATTTGCGCAGTCTGTTCTGTCTCCCATCTTATAGATCGGTATCAGTCAGCACTGCCTCATTCCATTGTTGTGGGAGTTTTTCCTTGGGTCCATACTTCTTTGATCAGTTACCATATCCACTTAATCAGTTGTTCTCCACCGTATTTATATAATTCCGCATGTAGTGCGTCGCTTTCGGGGCTTTTGTTGTTTCGGAGGTTGCTTAATATTTCTTCAACCTCATCTAGGGTTTGCGAGTCTTCATTGTTTTGATTGTGGTCTTCTGCAATTTCTTCTTCTTCATCGCTTTCTTCGCTGGCGTCTACTTTAACATTTAATAATTTGTTGAAATGGTCCCTCCATAATTCTAGTATGTCTGTATGCCCTCCAAACAGTTCTCCGTTCCTGTTTTTGTAGAATATTGGATTCGGTTAGAATCCTCTTTCTTGTCTTTTCAGCTGTTGGTACAGATTCCGTGTGTCATTATTTCTATAACAATTTTCTATGCCATTTATTATTTCTTCTTTGTATTTTCTTTTTTTCTCTTAATGTTTTTTTGCATGCTTTTCTTTGTTTAATGTAGTTTTCCTTTGCTTGATCTGTGTTTGTTTTTAGCATTGCCATTCTTAGTCTGTTTGCTGTTTATTTGTTTGCATCTGTCAAATGTAACAGCAACCAAATAAACAGCAAACTAATTTGTTGATGCTTTGAGATGATTTAGTAATTTCAAGGCACCGCTGATTTGTCTAAAAATGATATTTTATTTCTTGAAATTTTCGGTTTTCCGAAATGTAAAATGACAAATTCTCGCTTAAATGGATACAGAATTTTTTTCTCTACAAAAAACTTCAACACAAGTTTGCTCTAAAATAATTAGGGAAGCAAATATTTTCATATGAAGAAATTACCATTGAAATCCCTATGCTGCGTAAAGCATTTCTACACCCTGTATATACACATATATATATTTTTTTCTCTGTTTCTTTCTATTGGGATTACTTGTTTGAATTTTATACCGAGTAGGAAATGGTCTGAGTGTATCCTATTATGCATTTTTCTTCGTCCTTTTCGATGAGGTCTATTTGGTTGGTGTATGAGCCATCTGGTGTTCTCCAGGTGCCCTTATATATATCTTTTTTCTTGAAGTACTTTTTATTCTCATGGCTTTTTCTTTAGCAAAGTCGATTAGCAAATGCCCATTTTCGTTTGTACTTTCGTGTTTGCTGTATTTGCTTATGGTTGGTTTATAGCACTCCTCCCTCGCTATTTCCGCATTTGCATCTCCTATTACAATTTTAAGGTCATATTTAGGTATTTTTTCATATTCCTCGTCTAGTCTGGCATAAAAGTCTTCCTTTGTACTTAATTCTTGCACCTCGGTTGGAGCGTGTATATTTAATATTGCTATTTTCTGGTATTTTCCTCTTATTCTTAAGTAGCACATTCTATTTGTTATTGGCTTAAATTCTATTACTGCTGATTGGTACTCTTTCTTTATAATAAAGCCTATCCCCAGCCTTCTGTCTTTTCCACCCCTGTTGAAGTATATATGTTCATCTATCTCCATGATTTCGTTTCCCTTCTGCTTGGTTTTTTGTATCGCTAGTATCCCGATTTTATACTTTGTCATCGCTTTTATTATTTGTTTCAAGGCTCCTTTGTCGCATGTTTCTCTTACATTCCACGAACCTAGTCTTAGTTGATCTTCTAGTTTGTGAGGGTGATTATATCGACTATACTTATAATTTATAATAGGTTAACATCAAAAATATTTATTTGAAACACACTAATTCTATTTTTGCCGTTTATGGAGATTCACATCTTCTCTCTTCAAAATCCAACAGTAATCACCCATCATGGCTGGATCCCATCGTCCTTGGTAACGAATTTCCATTGTCCTAATATCTTGATGGAATCTTTCACCCTGCTCGTCACTGACAGCGCCCAAATTTTCAAGTAAAAATGGTAAATGGGAATGGAGAAAGTGAACTTTTAACGACATTCGCCAACCAAGTAATTTGTAGGAGTCTAAAAGTTCATTAACTACTTGTTCATAGTTTGCATCCATATTGTTGCCTAAAAATCCTCTCACTACACTTACAAATGAGTTCTAGGCTCTAAGTTCTTGTGTGGTGAGCTTTTCTATAAAATTAACATCGTCCAGCAATTTTCTAATTTGTGGCCCAATAAAAATGCCTTCTTGTAATTCGACGTCACTTAACTGGGGAAAGACTTGTCTTACGTATTTAAATCCTTCATCCTCGTTATTCATAGCCTTCACAAAGTTTTTCATCAGTCCAAGTTTAATGTGAAGAAGAGGCAGAAGGACATCTTTTGGATCTACAAGGGACACATACTTAACATTTTGAAATCCCTGTTGAAATTCAACTCTTTCCGGCCAAGTTTTCGTTAGGTACGTAATGTTCATTCACTGCAAGACTGTCCCACAAACAAAGAAAACAGCAATATTTTGTAAATCCTCCTTGAAGTCCCACTAAAATTTCTATAACTTTTAAATCCCCACATATCTTCCATTTCACATTTTCAGAAAATGATCTGGCTTGTGACTTCACCAGAAATTCTCCACAAATATAACAAAACTTGTCAGGGGAATTTTTGCAACTACGCCGCTTTTGACTTGACATTTTCGCCGTTGAAAAAACTTTATACTACACAGACCACTCAATACAAAACTCAACAGAAGACTGAATAAGAGAATAAGTTTAATGTTGCAAACAATCCATTTTAGGTTACCTTTCGGTTTTAAAGTGCATTCTTTTTAAATGGCCCCTCATAAAATTTACTACCTGCCAATATAAAAGGGTCCAATGAGCCCATTGAAAAATGGTACGTATTAGGGCTCTATGAATATTTTTTCTAAAATTAGAAAGGTATTAGCATTGTGAAGATAATGGGCTGAACTGTGTTACAAAAATCGTGTCGGCCAGTGTAATTAAAGCATTATGTAATGTTTAAAGGTAAAATGGGTACTATTATAATTACGTTTGATAACTAACTTTAACAGCTACTGGCTGCAGAAACAGTCACCTTAGAGACCCTAGAAATGAGAGACTGGCCATTGGCCATTGCTGGCCTGATTGGTTGAGACAAACTTTGTCCCCAAAATGGTGGCGCCAATAGTGTGCTCTCAAATATGGCGCGAATTTCAAACTTAAATGTTACATGTATAAAGGAAATTACTCGTAAAAACACAGCTTATTGGTAATTCTTGTATATTTTTTATATTTATAACTTTTATATCGCAATTATGAAACGGAAAAGTGAATTTTGATATACATACATATTATCAAATGGTCGAAATTTGTCAGACATCCTTTGGTAGATTTACATGAATTTTTTCATAAATTGAGACATCATGCTTGCAAAGTTACATAGACCAAATTCGTACTGACTAAACAAAATTTTATATTCAACAAAAATACTTTGTTAGTAGTGAAATGAAAATTTACATTTTGTACAAACAGTTAACAAAAATCGTAACTTTTTTTAACAAAATCTGTATTTGTTTACCAAGTAAATGTCATTGTTTCAATAAAATATTTTGTTAAAAGGAGTTTAACCAATCAAAATTTTAAAAAAATATTGAAAAACAGAAAAACTTGAATGATTTTTTTTTAATACACGGCAGAAGCTATTTAACTGTGATCATAGAGTACAGTTGTTATGCACAAACATATGACAACATAAGTATTAATTCAAAACACTATCTTCTGAATTCTTTTAATAGGCATCAAGTTTGTTTTTAAAATTATTAACAGAAGAGGTACTAACAACACACTGAGGTAGACAATTCATTTATCCGCAATTCTATTAGAGAGAGAATACAATTCATTAATCACGTGACCCTTTTTAAACCAATTGGAAGCATAAAAACCCTTGGATACATGTGTACCACAGCGGTGATACAAAACAAAAATTCGTATCACCTTATTGTGGTCTGTTGCTACGCAAAAGTGTGATGATGTTGGTTACCCTGCTGTCAATTTTAAGTCTATGTCAAATTCGAGATGAGCAGGTTAGGCATATATTTTTACTTCTATATTGCTAGTAGGGTCTGGGAACGGGCGAAAACATTACGACGCTGACATAGTCTGTCTCTGAATACTAAGCGTCTCGTGCCCATGCCTGAGAATTCAAACTCCGCCTTTAGAAGGGAATTTTAAACTTGACCGTGAGGTTCACTTCCCCACCTCGCTGGACAATGCTTGCGCACAGCTCACCAAGTGTGTAGAAGAGTTGATTATCTGTCTCACTTACACTGTGACTTCCCCACTCATAGGCGTTAGCAATATAGTAGTATTAAATATTTGGGGTTTAGGTTTTCCGTCAGTTTTGACACAAACTGACACAAAACCTAACCTGCTAACCTCGAATTTAACATATACTTAAAATTGAGAGCAGAGTAACCAACATTAACAGTTTTTCAATTCATTGTATTCTCTCGTTAAATACAACTCGCGGTATGATTGGTAATCGATGATATTCATACCACTTGTGGTTATGGCTGAGAATATTTTCTAGCATTGATTTTAAAGCTGTCTACCCAAATGCATTCCATAGGTACTAGGGTGTTCTTTATTTATATATAATTTTTTTTAGATTCTGACGATTGAAATAGAAAAATAAAAGCCCTGTAAAATTTAAAACCAATTGGATAACCGTAAGACGTGCCTCAATGATCTTGTCTTGAAGACCTAGAGGAAAATTAAAAAAAAGTATTATTACATGTTCATAAATTTATTAAAATATACAGCAAAGGTACAGAATACATTGGTATTAAACAGGGAAATGATATAAAGAATCCGTAGCTTCACAGTAACTTCAAAAAATTAAATGTAAACGTTCCATAAAAGCCTATTTCTGCTACTGTCTGCATATTTCTTATGGTAGTCCTTTACTACTTGTAACAGAAACTGTTTTGATCCTCTTTCTTAGTTAAACGCAATTAAACTTTTCTATGACCTTTAACACCTATTTCAGCCGTGTCCTTAACAACATTAAGGTTTTGAACGGTCAACAATCCTTTTTGAACTTCTTCGAGAGAGTCTCAAGTAGGAAGATCACTTTGCAAGGACTCGTACAAAATTTTTATTACTTGATAAATGCTGCAGATTGAAAATGTGTTGATCCCCAAATCATCGTCACAGTAACCGAGTGTTTCAGCAACATTTTCTTCATTAGAAATGTCAAACGATTTTGACTCACTAACAAGTTTTAGTTCATATCATTTAACACCCTATTGTTTCTCCTTAATTTTATATTTGATTGTTCAGTTCTATGTACAATTTTTTTTGCCAATTTCAACTGCTTTTCACACTCTTTCTTTGCTAAAGTCACTTTTCTCTGTGCCTCTTCCAACATTTCAATTTCACATTCTTGGGGAAGTACATTATCTACAGTTGGTACAAATACAAATTATCAACATTTAGTAGTTATCTAACACTCACATACTCACATTGATTGAAATCCTCAAATCCTACAAAACACAGTTGACACATCTGCTATTTTGGGGAAACCGCTCCCAACATGTCGCTAGGGGAATCTAGTTACTTCCGGTAAATGGCCAGTCTCTCATTTCTAGGGTCTCTAAGTCACCTGTGTCACCAAAGTCATCTCTTTGCTATGACATAAATTATAACTGTCATAAATGCAAACCTTTGTTAAATCGACATTTATCGATTAATAACAGTAAATTTAAGGCCGTAGAAAAAATATTGTGTGTAAACTCGTGCTAAGAGTGTTTATGCACGAGACATAAACATCCACTTTTAGCACTTGTTGCACAAATAGCTATTTTTACACTGAAGAAGTACAAGAACCTGATATTTAAAGAAACGTATTTACACAAAAGTACAACTTAAGCCCAAAGCAACATTTGAAAAAAAAATTCCGCTATTTAAAGCATTGAAATTTCGTGACAGACATCAAACGATACTCTCCTTTCATCATTTTTGAAAACTTTGTATGAAATTATATATGTACATACTGGTAGTATATAATTAATTGATGTAATTCAGTGAGATGTGAAGTTGACAGTTTAAAATGTATAATTAAAAAAATAAATGAAATAGGAATTGTACAGACCTAATTTTAGTTTTATTGTAATTAGTTTTATTGTTGTCATTTTGCATTAAGTAGTACCATAAAAAACAACTATGATCTTTAACAAATTTCCGATGTCTTTTGCAAACATAACTCACCATATATTTTTATTACAGATTAGCTTTATTATGTGGAAAATATGAGTCTAATGCAATAGCTTTAAGACTAGCACTAGGTGTTATGGATCGTGCCATAGAAGCTTATGACGTACTGTTAGCATTATTAGAGACTGAATTAGCTTTAAATGAAAATAATCAAGGTAATCCACAAGCCATTAAAATATGGTCATTTTGTTTTAATATATGTATACAATTCAAGTTCTGTAATGTTAGTTAAATGCATGGTTTTTAGAATCTGTAGAAAACCGAGTAGCGGCTGAGAGTGTGGCCAAGCAGTTGTTAACTCATTTAGATTCATATCAAAATACGGACGTGCTGCTGTCGCCATGGCAGAACCATGCCTTCAACAGTCCCACTTCAGAAAAGTATGTCAAGATTTCTTAAAACAAAATGAAGGTGCACTTTGTATATATCTTTTATGCAGCGATGAACCATGGACGTCTGAGCAAGAAACTCGCTTAAGAGAACACGTTTCCAGACTAAAGGCAGAGAGAAGCAACATACAGGGAACCTATGTAACTTTAGAATCTCCACAGATCGAATCTACTCCAATAAGGCCTGCCAGTACTCAGGAAGCTAGAAAAATGGATTTAGAAATGGCTGTGCTTATGCAGGTTAGATTTTCAACTATTCAATTGATTTTTTTGAGAACAACATAATCGGGAAAACACAAATAAAATATCACTTTCCATTTCGGAGCTACAGTCACAAAATGAATATTTTAACATTTCATTTGACAATCCTGTGTGGGTGTTTTGGTTATTTTCTCATACTAAAAAATTAAAATAGTAGTATACCAATACATATAAATCGTTCAATAGTTATTTTCCCGATAGGAGGCCATGTTAGGGTGATGAATTTCACCCTGTAAATATGCTGTCAGTCATGAACAAAAGTTAGGTTATGCCCATTTTATAAAAAATGGTAATTTTATGTTAATGTACAAAACGTGGTTGCCAGATTTGGTTTTGGATTTTGTGCCACTTTTATTATTAGTTAAGATAAATTTCATGAAAGAAAACTTGCTGGTTCTGAATACGTTTCATACTTTGTTGAGTAGGCATAATGGTATAATGAGAGTCGTTTTTTTATTGTAATTATAAATTGTATTACAAAAATATTTAAATATTACAATTTATGTATTTTTTTCAGTATAAATAAATAAAGCTTTTACAAGCCGCTTTAGGATCATTGCATAACAATCTGTCTCCATTGTCCCTTATTCATGATTTTATTTCTCCAGTCTTATATCCTTTCCTTGCTATGTCTTCCATTACTGCCTCTTCCATCTGGCATTCTTCATATATGCCCAAAACATCTTAACCTTTATAGTATGTATCATTTTTAGGTCGTGGGCCAAAAGGTTTAATTTCAAAATTGTCCCGCCCAATAATATTTCTAATAGTTCTTTCAGATACCTAAAACAGTACAAATCCCAAAATTAAACCAACAGTTAAATTTTATGCATAAATACTTACGTCCCAAATGTCACTAAGCATAGATTCCAGTTTCACTGAGGTCTGGCCTGTCGGCTTTATAATGCCTGTAGGCCTTTGTAATTTCTAGTTTTGTGTCACCTTTAATGACTTTCCGCATATTTGCTTTAGTATTACCATTTGTTAAAAGATAGGTATACATGACGCCGATGTCCATAAATATTATGCCTAGTGGCAAATAAAGTATGAAACCACTGGCAACATTGTACGTTTAACCTCAAAATGTCAAATTAGACACTTTCGTGAGCCTACTGTACATAACAGCTCATTCTGACAAAGTGTCAGAAAGAGATTCTCGGGAGTTCTAATTTTATTAAACATAAAAACAAAATTCCGTGTCTACCTACCGGGTAAAATAACTATTGAACGGTTTATAGTAAAAATAATTTCTTCCTTAAAAAATTTATAACAATAAACATAATGAATACTAATTAAAGTGCAAACCATTGCTTTTCATTAGTACAATAGGTATTCATTACAATTTTTCTTATTTAAGATATTATATGCGTTAGGCTATGAAATTAAAAGATTACTATGTATAATCCATTCACAATGTTTCCTCCTCCCAGTAGACTGTTATAGGTTTTTATTAAGTTGTAGGAATGAATTATGATAGGAGTTAAACTATGACATTAGAATACTATAATTTTTTTTACAAGAGCTTTATCTGGGCATTGGTTCAATTTTATTGTCCAAATGCCAAAAATTACAGGGAATTACCATACAAATCAAGAAATAAAGACAATCACTGGTGGTTCCTTTGATGTCAGAAGTGACGATTTGAATGACCTTGAACGGTCAGGGGGGGGAGGCACTTTCGAATATTACTATCAGATGGTGTAACTTTTTACCTCATAAACCTTTAATTTATAAGTATGACCAATATATTGAGCCTTATTTCACTGTCATTATAGAATCAATTGTAAATTTTTAAATATTTTAAATTATATAAAGGTTGTCGTTTGGCTTATGCTGAAAATATAGGGACAGATTACTACATAGAAAGCACTTACTATCAAGCTACACTTGTCGTACCAACTTAAACAAGACTTCATTTCAAAGACAAATGTTGGCTGATTATCGTAAGCTATTTTATAAATGGTAAAAGATTCGTTTACTTTGTAAAATTATATGAAAAATATCGATGCGTTTGTAGCCATTTGTGTTTCTGTCATTCAACAGTAAAATTTACTTGTGCAAAATAGAAAACGGCTTATGGGAAGATATACGATTTTTGATCTTTTATTTAAAAGGTCATTGAGCTATTTCTGCTGTTTATGTTTTGAGAATAAATGTTTTCTGGATAAATTGAAGCTGTTGTCATTTAGGGCGAATATTACAACGCCAGATGTCGGTAGTCGGTGCTGTTCTTGCAGGCACCTGGTAAATATCCACACAAATAACGTATAAATAGTTTGGACATTGTAAGACAGGTGTCGTGTTATCGTTATAAAATCAAGATTGTGAACATGGCATGAATTACGGTAAACTTAAACTTTGCAGTGCAGTCACAAATTCGAAATTTATAATACGGTAAATCAAGAATACGAGTAGCAGTAAATGGTTATTGTAAGACCGCGGATTTCTAGCTCTTTTGCTGTATGTAATAATTAATAGCTGAACAGAAATGAAAACAATTGTTTAAGAATATTTATTTTTAGGTTGAAAAAGAATGTTTGTTCGCAACTGTCGTAAAAGTCATTACTACCAAAATCTGTCATTGAAGTAGACATTTCTCTTACTTTAATAACAGTTATATTATAGCGTTGTTGGGAACCAATTTGCTTTACATTATCACAGACTCACAGAGCCTCTTATAAAAATATTATATAGTCGTACAATATGCAGCACTATGGAAACGATAATGAAGATTATTAAACATGAAAAAAATCATTTCTAACCTGACTTGTTCAGCTGCTATACGTGTTAATCATTACTTTTGAATATTTAGTTACAAAATCGTAGTTTTTTTAATAAATAAAATATTTTATATTATTTTAATAAAAATTACTATTTGCTTCAACTTTGATACGGCTCTGTCGCTGGATTCGTGTCTGTAAGAAGCATTATTTTATAGATGTTTTATAATAATCACCTAAATAGTTTAATTATCGCATTTAACACAAAACTGTTGAATGTATATATGTAATGTATCAATATGACAAAATATAACAATTTAAAAAATAATTTGATAGTATCTTAGAGCACTTTAAATGATTAAATAATCAATTAAAAAGTGGCCATCTGATTTCCAATGTGACAATATTTCAATAATAATTTATTGTTGAACTAATTTTAGTGACTATTTCCCGCATCTTCTATTATTTAATCAAACACCATGATTTTCCAAAATTCAACCAATCACGTGTTTTATAGTGGCCAATAATCAAAATTTTCCCTTGGGATTTTATCAATTTCTTTTACCACTTGTATCCATGGAAACCACCAAATCTGTTGTTTTAAGCAATGTGGCATTTTGAAAACATCATTAAACTGTCATTATGAATCAGTATAAATGTCATACTTATTGTATACTGATACAAAATGAACCCATATTTGGTAAATACTCCACAAAATGTATTTTGGGCTCATGATTTTGCTAGGAAAATGTTTTACTCAAGATTTGTCGTTTATTGGCAAGAAACAAGAAACTCATAAAAAAGTTTTACCGGCAAAATCATTTGCCTTTAATACATTATTACTGATAAAAATTTAGCCATTAAAATAAGTGCATTTTGGTTTAAAGATCATGCATCTGCGCAGTATAGGTACAGCTGGTTTTTTAAAATTTAATTGTAGTTTATATTTTCACGTACAGTTATTACAAATAATAATGGAACAGATTATTTTTTTTACGTAATATGTACTTGCTTAATTTATTACAGATTCAGCATTTGGCTAGAATTAGTTAAATGTCATTTGGTTCTTGTTTATTCTATCTATGTCTGAAATGTCACAGATTTTCTGTTTAATTATAGTAGCTCAAAGGCCGAGAAGCTTATTTTACTTAAAATTATCTGTACTGCAAAAACATCTGTTTGTGTTTTTGACTAGCACCTACTTAGAGCACACGTGCTCAGCAGAGAAACAAACCCTTGCATAAATTGAATAGCTGAGGTAGAAAATTTGAGTTTGTCTATATTAATCTAGATAGCAGCACCCTGCAGTACAATAAAAAGAGGAACAATTGTGGGTGGTTTCTTATTTAAAACGCCAGCCGTAAATTACTCATGGTTTTGCCATCTGGTGGTCAAGTTTAAAAGGGGCCCCGGTTGCTGTCTCATGTACTCTACACAGGTTTCAACATTTGGCATGAGTGTCTTTGTTTTGATTTATGTACGTTGAAATTACAGTCAACCATTTAACTGGCAACAATGCAGGCTTTAAAAAATCTTTATTTCTTCTTCTCATATCCTTTTGCCTTTTGGTGTTGAATTTAGGACTGTATGATCAATTTCTTCCATTCTTTTGTATTAGTTGCTAATATTTTAATTTCATTTGGTGTCTTTGCCCTCAGTCTTCATATTAAATACTTTTCTGCATTTTCCCTCTGGATCCATCCTTAATGTGTGCTGTGTGCATACCAGTTTTGTTGATTTTTTCTATCTTTCGTATTAACTCTAGATTTGTCTTATTTCGTCATTTCATATTCTGTTGCATTTTGTCTTAACAGCTATTTTTCTCAAATGTTCAGTTCTATGGCTATTATTTTTTTCGCGTGCTTTCTCTGAAGTGTCCAGTTCTCGCTTGCATATATGACCATTGGTACTGTTAGAGTTCCTAGATTATTTGTGTTATTAGGGTTTGGAAACTAATTGTCAAAGTCTCTCTCTTTCTGCCCAAATGGGCATTTATGCGACAGATATATGTCGTTTTATTCTTTCTAACTTAGTAAAATAATTACACATACTTCAAGTCAAAACACCAATGTGGGTTCTATTTTTTTGGCTAATATAGGTATAACAATTTACTTCTTGCACAATAGAATGTTATAAAAATAACAAGTTAAAATCAGCTAAAACATCGTAGTTAACTCAAAAAGAGCAATCACGTATGCATTTAAATTGTATGTATTACTCAGCAAATTTTTAGAAATTCCCTGTGACTTTTCTGCGTGACGACCAGAAGTTACAAAATTTACAATTGTCAAGTTTGCATTACAGCCAACATAATAAACCAAAAAGTGCTAGTTATAATGACAGTTCCTGAATCCTATACGAAATAATTACGCACATCTAGGAACTCGAGATATTGTGTTATGTACGATTAATTTAACGTTTTTGTCCATCTCTTTTTTCTCAGTATCGATCTATTTAGTGCGTAGTGAATATTGTTTCCCTTGCTCACTCTCTTTGTTAATTTGGCCTCTATATTTCTATTATTGGTAATTATGTTTCTTTGTATTTTATTTTTCTATTTTGATCTCCCTCTCTCCTGCTTTTCATTCACTATCATTGTTTTACTTTTATTCGTATTCACTTCCATTTTCATCTACTCGATTTCTTCCATCCCTAGCTCTACTAGTTTCTGGCTTTTGGTATTTGTAGCAGCGACTATCACTATATCGTCGCCATACATTAGACTACTTATCTTTACCAGTTCTAAGTTCTTGTATTCAATTATTGTGTCTAATCTCATTCTTTCTTTGCTTTTTTTTCAGTATTCTGCTCATACTTACAATAAACAATAGTGAACTTAGACTGTCCCTTTGCTTTAGTCCTCTCTTCGTTTTGAACTAATTTGATCTCTCTTCTGTTATTTGTACTTTTTACTGTTTTATATACCTATACTACTCGTGATATTTATTAGTTGAGTTGGTTTATTCAGTTTTTCTAAACACTTCCAGTTACTTTTTCTATGAAAGTTAAACGTTGCTCCTCACTTTCTATTTTTCTTTTCAATAGATTCCTCACTATTAATATGTCATCACTAGTTTGTCTCTAGGTCTAAATGTCTTACTTTTCTCAGTCACAAAAGTTACAAGCCAAACATTAACAATTTATGTTTTTTTATCGCTTTTCGTAGTGTTTTATGACGCCACTGGTATGGCATTTCTTTGCTGTTAAAATAGTGATCGTTGCCAAATATACACTCGTGCCCACACCACACAAGGCAACCTGAGCCAACTGTAGGCAGCCACAGACAATTACTAATATTCTATTGAAATCGCTATAATTATTTTTTGTCTTGAATACAATTTATAGACAGATAAGTAATATAAATTCTATATCTAATTACAGGAGTTAATGGGACTGCGAGAGGATAAAGCAGAGTTAATATCAAAGTTGTTTACTATAGAAAAAGAGAAAAGCACTATGGAATTAAAGTTAAAATATGTCGAAGGACAGCAGAAAGCACAAGCAGCTGCTTTGAAAAACTTGCAAGGACAGCTGAAGGATACTGAAGCACTTTTAGCAATTGCTACTCAAAATAAGGTATTGTATATAATCACTTATGTAACTTTAAAAACGGTAAAACTACAAATGTCAAACTAGCAGTAGTGTAATCATGAATTGCATTATAGGAACGAGGATACTCAGATGCAGAACATGCACAGGGGGTTGAACTCGAACTAATTCAAGCTCTCGCTCGAGAAGCACGGTTAAAAGTTCGACTGCAGGAGCTTGTATCAACTTTAGAACAAGTTACAAAAAATGCAGAAGCTAGATTGTTAGAAGGCCGAGAAATGGTGCATGATCTTAATCATACAAATAGGTACGTATTATTAAAATTGAAGTACAATGATTTAATGTCTCATATTACCTTTAGCATATTAGCTGAAACAGTAGATAGAAACCATAAAAAATATCAAGCTAGATTGAAAAAGATGGAACAACAGATGTTGGTTATGGTGGAACGTCATAATTCGCAGGTATGTAATGTATTTTCCAAACATGTTTTAAAAGTTTCTATTGTTGTGTACCTACTTAATTTAACAGCGCGCGAAAGAGTTAACAAAATAGTTTTTCCCAAATATCTGCGTTCGTATCGACTTTATCACAAAAATATGTATATACCAGTGTAATCTCGAGAGAATCTCTACAAAAATAGTTTGCTGCAGGTTTTCGTGCATTTTGAAACTGTAACTCAACGTAATTATTGGAATTAAAGTACTGCTCTCATTTTCGGTGCGTCACTCACCTCACGATGTCTTGAGTTTGGCAATTCTCATGGATTGGTTCACCCCTCGCTCTTTCAGTGTCTTTTCATTTATTGTATGTATTGCTCTCACCTCCGTTGTTCATAACAATAATTGCTTAGTGTGCTACATATGCGATTATGGGGTTGTATGCACAATATGTATATTAACGTTCTGCTTTCAATGTTTGGAATAAACTAATAACTTGTATGGTCATGTATTTCACCAGAGTTTCTTAATAATTGTTGAATAATTCGATTATCCAAGATTAGCTTACAGTTTCTTTGATATAATGAATATTTTTGTTTTTTCTGCAGAAATTCTCATATGCCACTTTTGAGTTTCCTTTTTAAACATTTGTAGCAAGTTTTGCAATTTGTCTTCACTCTCAATAAATGCATTGTCAACTAGGGTTTCTAGTCCCGGCATCCGGTTTTGGAACCTTCCCGGCATTCTACCACAAAAACTGAATCCCGGGACCACAGCCAGCCCAGGCGAAGTTCCGGGACCATGTCAACATGTGTGCGTATACTCCATATATCTAATACTTACTATATTGCTAGCGGCTATGAGTGGGAAACTGACCAAGGAAGTGAGACAGACAACCAACTCTTCAATGTATAATGATGAGCTGTGCGCAAGCGGGGCGGCGTCGTCCGCCCAATGGGGAAGTGGTCAAGTTTAAAATTTGCTTCTAAGGGCGGAGTTCGAATTCTTACGCATGCGCACGAGACGCGTTATACTCTAAGTGAGACTATGTCGGCGCCGTAATGTTTTCTGACGTTTCCAGGCCCTACCAGCAATATATGTGTATTATATATATGGTATACTCGATATCATAGAATTAGTACGGGTATTCACCGGCGTCTGGCGTATTACTCATGTTTGTTGCACATTCAGCATTATTTGTGTTTTGCATGGGCAGGAAAGGTATTGTTTTTCGTAGGTTAGAATTAAACCTTTGTGTTGTTTCAGCCACATTTGCATATCTTCTTCTATTTATGTATTTGTCTGTTTCTTTTGTTGGATTTAGATATATTTTACATGTAGTCGTGTGCGAAGAAGCTGAATAATTTATATTTTTGGGTTTTAAATGTGTTCGTTATTTGTCTGCTAAGGCGTTACAATTAGAATGAATTTCGATTCGCAACCTACCTTCATTCTACATTAAAAAAATAACGATTTGAAGTCAATATGGCAACAATTTTATATATTGAAGATAAACAATTGGCGAAATGTAAAGTTTGTTCCTATAAAATTATCATAATCAGAGGCAGCTTGACGAAAGGATGACACAAGCACTTTACAGTTCAAGCAAGAGCAAAAAATGAAGAGCGACAGACATTTTTAGTACCAGAAGAAAGCAATGAAGTTCTAGACGAGCCTCAACGCAGATATCAGCAGAGAAATACTTTATTTAACTTAAAACACTTGTTTTTCTTTGAAATTTGCATTTGGAAATTTCACCTGAACACTATATCCTTTTCGGGATCTTTGGGACTAGTCCCGGGACTTGAAATTTAACTCGTAACTCCCGAAAACAGTTTTGGTCCAGGGTCTTGGAAACCCTATTGTCAACATAGTAATAGTAGTAGTATTTTCGGAGAGACTGCTGTCTAGCAAGTAGGCCTTCGTAAGCCCTTTTTGCCAACCCCGTCGACAAGGTCTAGGCATGCAGAGTACCAGGTACCTTTGTCCTACTTAGAATTTTGCCGAGACTAAGGAGTTCCAACCTTAGCAATGGATCTTTTGCATGCTATTGTCAACATAGCAGACAATTGTAATTTCACCTGTACTGAGCCTATAGTCTATTTGTTAGTCTCAAACTTCACTTCCTACTATTTTATTTTACTTTCATGTTTATTCATGTAAGGTTAAATACTTAATATTGTACATTACCTTAACAAATTCTTGACTAAGGAGGAATGTCTTTTCAAGTACTGTAGGAAAGTGTACTGTATTTCTAAATACAAAATCATTTAGAACAGTGGTACATTTCTGCATAGCAAGACACAGTTTAATTTTTACATGCACAACATCTCACATAATTTTTGATATGCTTATATTAAAATTTGTAGGTATTTTATTATAGTACCTGAAAATTAGCATATGGAACGTGTGAGAATGGCTATTTTTGTATCTAGAATGCGAAATGCTACTTTTGCGTTCAAGAATGGAAGTTATTTTGTCGAGCTTTAGGGAGGCAAAATACCCATTCGAGAACGCAAAAGTATTTCGCATTCGAGATGCAAACAATGATTTTTCGAAAACTGCAATAAAACTAGTATAAGAATAAAAGAAAATTAAATAAGGTAACTGTCAACGTTAATTGACAATTTTATATTTCATAAACAATTAATTTATGTTTGAACCACGGCCTGCTGAATTGTTTGACAAACGTCAAAGTGACGTATAAATTTAACTGACCGCAGTATCGGCACCTTCAATTTACATGTAGTACAACATTAATTAGTCATGTTTATAATAGTTTATAATAGTTATTAGTATCTATTGAAATTTTAAATTATTAATAAAAAACTAATCTAGGTTACTCAATTAATAAAATCACAAATAAGTTCCTACAAAATGACAAATCTTTTGACATTTCTTTTATATTCTAGAACGCTAAAGAATTTTGCATTCTAGAACATAAAAGTATTTCGCAGTTAAGTGACAAAAAAGAATCACTTGGCTTACTGAGAATTTAACGAAAATGTCAACATTTGATGACAGTTTTCGAAAATGGCTATTTTTGTATCTAGAATGTGAAATGCTACTTTTGCGTTCGAGAATGGAAGTTATTTTGCCGAGCTTTAGCGAGGCAAAATACCCATTCGAGAACGCAAAAGCATTTCGCATTCGAGATGCAAACAATGATTTTTCGAAAACTGCAATAAAACTAAGTAGTATGAGAATAAAAAAATTAAATAAGGTAACTGTCAACGTTAATTGACAATTTTATATTTCATAAACAATTAATTTTTGAACCACGGCCTGCTGAATTGTTTAACAAACGTCAAAGTGACGTATAAATTTAACTCACTGCAATATCAGCATCTTCAATTTACATGTAGTACAACATAAACTAGTCATGTTTATAATAGCTTATAATAGTTATTAGTATCTATTGAAATTTTAAGTTACTTAATCTAAAACTAATGTGGGTTACTTAATTAATAAAATCACAAATAAGTTCCTAAAAATTACAAATTTTTTGAAATTTCTCTTATGTTCTAGAACGCAAAAGAGTTTTGCGTTCTAGAACATAAAAGTATTTCGCTGTTAAGTGACAAAAAAGAATCACTTTGCTTACTGAGAATTTAACGAAAATGTCAACATTTGATGACAGTTTTCGAAAAGTCTTTTTCCGTGCTGGGTGCATTTAAAATCTCGTCTTTGCTTCGACTAAAAAACTTGTGCCTTGCACGGAAAAACTACTTTTCTCAACGTGTTGTACAGGGTCCGGCAGTGAAACCTGACGGGTTTTGAAATGGAATAATTCAATGAATACACATAATATTTTATTATTTGTTCTATTATTTACAAAAGTAACAGTGGAAGTTATAAATCGACAAAGGATTATGAGGCAAAAATAATATCACGCAATTGATACTTCCATTTTCTCTGCACTGCTCAAGTCTGTTAGTAAAGTTCGTCGTCACTCTTTCCAAGGTTTGACGTGGGATCATATGCATTTCGCGTTGAATATTCTCTCGCAGTTCTGCCAAATTTCTAGGCTTATCTTGTTACACTTTTCCCTTAAGATAGCCCCAAAGAAAAAAAATAACAACGAAATTGCTGCTGTGTTAAGATCACAGAATCATTATTTCTACTTCCTTTTACAACAAAGGAAGTTAGTATTGGATTCACCCCAAAAATTCGAAATTGGGTTTTCAACAGATCTTCACGTTTCAGAGTTCCCTGATCCCAAAAAACATTTTTTTTTTCATTGGTCTGTCTGTGTGTCTGTTGTGTGTGTGTCTGTGAACAGAATATCTCAAAAATGAAAAGAGGTATGGCGTTGAAACTTCATATATAAGTTTTGTGTACTATGTAGATGAGACAGCAAAATTTTGAAGAAAATCGCATAACTGGAAGTAGGTGTTTACTCTTGTGATTTTTCAGTTTTTTCGATTTTTTCAAAAACGGCTCTAACGATTTTTTTCAAACTTCACATTTTTATTACATTTTCAATGTGTATCGATGTGAGATAGGTGATTTTCCAGTTGAATACTTCTAAAATGGGTTTCTTTTGTTTTTTTTAATTTTTTTTTTATTAACTTCTATTTTAAATAGAACACCCGGTATATTATTACATTTTTGAATTCAGCTTAAAATTCTAGAGAAAATTTGTCTCTTCACCTAACTCTCTATTTTGTACCGTTTTTGTAGGATTTGTAATTTTTGAATATTTTTGACAAATGCTTAAAAAATTTAAATCAAATTTTTGGCTAATTATAAGATCACTGTAAAAGGAAGTTGTGTGTGTGTATCACCACAGATTTTTAAAGAAACTCTCGACGGCAAACGCATGGTGTTCACTGGTCCAACGCTTCATTGCAACTAAACTTCCACATCAGCAGAAGGGAACGAGACAAACTGTCACCACCTGACACATCCCCACCGCCTACTACCCCCGTTAAAAAACTGTCAGGTTTCACTGCCGGACCCTGTACAATATACTATTGTAAGTTCAGTATTTAATATTACTCTAGTCATACTTTCATACATTCCTTTTCGTGACCTATTTCCATCACATCTTTTAACAGGACACAATTGAATGCCTTTGATAAATCTAACGGGTGTTCAAAAAGTCTTTACATCCTGGGCGGCGCTGAAGAGTTCATTGTGAACATATCACGAAACGTATCTAACCCTACTTTTATAAACATATCTAACAACACAAAGCAACCACTAATAGAAGAGTGTCTTAAATGCACCTGTCAAATAATTGTTAGGGAACCAAACTATAATTAATGATGGGTCGGTATGTGAAGAAGTGTTGTTTCAAATTGTGCCGATTTTGTGTAGGAGACACAAATTTCCCAAAGGCATAAAAAAACCTACTAATAGAAACGTTTTTTGAATGCATCTGCCAAATCAAATCATTATTAGAGATTAGCCCACCCGTCAGGAGGCGCTGGTGTCACCTGTCCGCTTTTCGAAAAGTGCGTAAATAGTAAACTCATACGTCAAACCATGGCCAACTAATATTTAGGTTAGCTTACGCTAATACAGCCATTACATTCACCATAAAAACATGATTCTATGAAGCATGCCATGACTAGATGTCATTTGACGCCACCTCTTAATGTTATTCTGAACTTTCAATCAGGGCCTACCGCGATATTCAAATTAAAAACAAATACTGCTGAATAGTAGATTTGAAAACTTGTCATATTTCAATCAATTATATCCTCAAATTCATGTTGCTGTAGTTTGAGTCAGTAATTTTTATATAAACAGGTTCTTTCAAAGCTATTTAAAATGGTTAGAAAGTGGTTTATCTGTGGAAATCCAACAAACCACTTTTTGAATTTCCAGGCGATATGCAGATTCGTACCAAATGGCTCAAAGCTATTTCAGGAGTGGTATTGTTGACACGTCGAAGGACACTAACGCTGAGCAGCATCCTTAATTGTATCTACCAGTATAACTGAACGCTGCACGGCGTCTAATTTTCCATATAAAATAATAGTAATCCAGTTGTTACTGTCGCCACTGGTACGTACACAGTCATATCAGTGTCACACAAACATGAGTTACTTGCCCCAAACAGCTCTCTTTCAGTTATCTACCTCTTTGCCCCTACTTGTGCAGAACGCTGATAAGCTTCTCAGTGTGTCACAACACAGCCCTACATGAAGTTAGCCACTGTTCTTGAACTTGTTAATTAATAATAAATCTAATTAAATTACCTTTATTTATAATATTTAATCATGTATTACAGATATTTCTAAACTTAATGAATACTCTACTTTGTGTATTAACCATTTCAATGAGAATTCTCTAAAAGTACTTGACAAAAATACTTGTTTGATTAAAAACGCTACACCAACTGTAACTGTAAATAATACATATTTTTTATCACATTAATTAGAAGTACCATTATGTACATTTTTTAGCAAATTTTACCTAATTTGAAATTAATTAAGAACAAGAACATTTACAAAAACCATTCAAAAGAAACCCAAGCTGAACTTATATCTCTAACTCAAATTGCAGATCTTCAGTATATGTACTACTAGCAAGATGGCCGTTCTTCGTACGGACTACAAATATTTGAGTTGTTCTCTGAATGTCATTTTTTGGCAGTGGTCTATTATGATATGTTTGTCGGACTTTTTCCACTGTGTAGGGTGTAAATCACACAACTTTTCGGGAATTTTGTAAAATAGATTCCGTAGGAAGCTGAAAGAGGCTACATACACAGCGCTGGCAGTAGAACCAATTAGCCAAGCTAACACAGAACTAAAGCCCATTTGGATGCCAATACTGCGCATACAGCGGTAAGATATATAAGTTACAATTAAAATATATAACCGCCCTGGTGGCCTAGTGGTTAGAGTGGCAGAGTAGTAATCACAGCGATCAGCGGTCCCGGGTTCAAACCCCGGAGGAACCACAAATTTACGTTGAAAAACGTACAATATCAGGACTATCCAGGAACACCTGAAGACGGAAGTAGAACAAAAACTCCCGAAACGTTGTGTGATTTACACCCTAGACAGTGGAAAAAGTCCGAAAAACATATCATAATAGACCACTGCCAAAAAATGACATTCAGAGAACAACTTGATAATCGGTACGGACCCGAAATCAATCCAAAATTTCGAAAGCTTGAAAAGACCTTAATCAATCTGACCTTAGAGGAAAACCACCTAAAATTACTCTGTAAAGCCCGTGACAACAACGTAGTTCCGAAAGGACTACTTCTATCAGTTCCGATAAACAGCCAACGAGTAGCCCGAATTGCAAGAAGAGCGAGCGAAGCACTAATTAGAGAACGAATTAACTATCACCGGTTCTCTAAACAACAACTTAAAGTGCAAATCGAAGACCTCCACACCACCATAAAGAACACAGTCAGTGAAGAAGACTTTGTGAGGATAGACGCTGCTACAAAGTTAAGTTACAATGAGGCTGGGGAAAAACAAAAACAGGCACACCTACGAAAGCTGGATCAATTAATCAAGAACAAGAACCAGCAAAAACTAGAGGAAAGACCGTCATAAATATATCCAGCAGACAGCTGGACGAAACTGAAAAGACGGTACTAGAGAAGGGACTAAACTACACGGTAACACCAAGGTATATTCCGAAATTCGATCTCATTTTTGCGGTGTTCCGATAATCTCACTCGTAGGGGTCGTTGTGTTTGCCCTATGTATTGTCTTCCACACTCGCACGGTACGCTGTAGATACAGTTCTTTGAACTCTGATCTTCGTTCTGAGGCTTGGTATGCGTCATCATGCCTCTTAGAGTTGTTGTGGACTTGAACTCTGTTCTTATATTGAATCTGTTTCCGATTCTTCTCAGTTTGTCGGAAACTCCTCGAATGTATGGTATATTGTTGACTCCGTTTTCTCATCCCCTGCTGGTGTTGTATTTCTGTCCATCTCTTTTAGACCACTGCCAAAAAATGACATTCAGAGAACAAATTGTAATATTGTAATCATAAAATTCTGGTTTTGTTGAATCCGGTAACATATAATTTCAAAGATGTTTTTGGGAGAAATTAAATGCTTCAAACTAAGACTGATATTCCGTTTTGTTCTCAAAATGTCATAACATTGACTTCTACAATACAAACACGTAGAAGTCATCAATTAATAGCTATTTAAGTAACAAGGAATGTAAGGATCTGTTAACATTTGAGGTAGGCAAGTACAAGCCAAGACGAAGTCGCGGCTTGTTGTCTGCCGAAAATGTTAATGGGCGATAACTTCCGAGTTATCTTATTATATTTTTCCCGCTGCTTATGGAAATTTTCCTGGATTTTTAAAAAATTGTTTGGTTTGTCACCTGTCACCAGGATTAATTTTCATGAGTCGTGTTACCTGTGAGTGTCACATGTCACATAAACACTTGCAAATTACATACAAAACGTCTAAGTCTGCATCTTGCGTTGCTAATTTTATTATTCTAGGAACTTAATAATAATATTAAATTCCGTTGTCAAGGGAAAGCAGCAAACAGATATAATTGCCGACTTACACGTTTTGTTACTAAGGCTGTATCACTGACTTACATGATCAGCAGCGGAAAACAATATTTAAACCAAAATTTATTTTGAAAATATCGTAAGATGATACATTTCAGTATTTTAATCTTAAAGTGAACTACTCTAGTACTTTTGATGAACAGATTCAGGTATAAAATTACTGGGATGCACTTGGTTGTGCAAAACCATTGTTACATGTTACAAATTGAAGACTTAAAACTGTTTACTTTCAAATAAAATTGAACTGCGTACAACCAACGTATCAATAGTAATATTCTAGCACTCATTTATGGGAGGCTGTTCTACTGAAGCTGTTCGTTAGTGGTTTGGATTGTACGTTTTAATTCTCTAATTTAGTTCAGTAGCATAGTTTGTGTCTTGATGGTGTAGACAACTTTATACACTGCATTACTGCATTTCTGTTTCAGGTTAAAACTCTCCAACAGCGTATAGCTACATTGGAAACTCCCCCTACAAATAGTTCAGATAATTCAACTAATTCAGTAGCCGTTTAAAATCAAATTATTATTATTCCCAGTTACTGTCGTATTTTTATTATTTTTATCTTATTCAGTGCATTTGGCAGATTTAGATTATTGGCAGTTCAATAATGTTTATTTGCACAGACAATATACAAAATAGCTGCAATAAAAGCAAGTACAATAACAGGCAATAATTTGAAATTGTATCTTAACACAGATTTAGCATATTTTTTTTATTCATTATTGCTGTTTACTGAGATAGTAATATTAAAGTAATTCAACGTTATTATTGTTAACAGTTGCTGAAGAAAAAAAAACCTAATAAATAATGATGTAGTCAATGAATATAAGTTAAGTAGATGTAGTTAATTCATGATGTTGCTATTTATTGATGACCCTAATTCATATTAAGACATGACATTGTAATATAAAGTTTTCCCTATTTTTAAATAGTTTATGACTTACTTAAAACAACATTTCTTCCTTATACTAAGAAGGCCAATATCAAACAGCTAAGTATAAACTATAATATTTAAAGAGATGTAACACTATAAACTTTATTTTTTACATGTAAATAAAATTAACTTCGTAAAGATCTATTAATAAAAACGAGTTTCATTGCATTAAAATCCTATACAACTTATACCATGACATTAAATCTTATCTGACGTTAACAGTAATTGCAGATTTAAATTTAATTACTTCTCCTAAAGCTAATAAATATTGTTTAATTACCACAGATGGTATCTCAGGTTTAAAATTGATTTTTAAAAAAATATCAAACTAAAATGTTATATATATTAAAAGCAAGAATGCGGCTAAGGGACGATTAACACTATACATTTCAATATCTGAAACTTTTCGGTTAGCTAATTTATTTATTTTCATATTTAATTTTATGAAAATGTTTGTACAAAATTAATCGCCGATAAACACTGAAAGCTCTAATTTCCCAGGTAAATAGCTCACATTCCTGAAAGTTGTTTAAAATGTTTTCAATATAAATATTAGCCTGCAATAAATCTAATGTTCTGTTAACATTATAGGCATCCGCTTTTATTATGCTTGAATGGCGAATACATGTCTTACTGTGATTTGTAGGTCATTATAATGTTGATGAACCAATATTTCAAAAATACGTGGAGGTTTTTAAATGGCGGTGTTTGACTGATGCATATTAAGCAATCTATCAATAGACATATTTACAAGAGTTAGATAATTTTGAAAGCAGTATTGGTAAGATTTTTAAATATTTAGAAAGGTAATGCTTAAGGCTTGTGTGATATATTATTGATAATGAAAATTAGATCGGCAAAGCTGAAAATTAACCATTTCCTTATTTTAGTACAAATTAGTGGAAAAGAACTTCTGTAAGCAAATTATTTAAATTTAACAGAGTCTTGCCTAAATTGTGTTAAAAATGTTTGGTATTTAAGTAATCTTGTAAGCATAAACAATGTTAATTTTGTATGATTATACTTTTAAAGTGTTGATACCTGAATAAATAAAAATGTACTGTAATTTAATTGTTGTTTTGAATGGAAAAAGAGTTTTCTCAACGAGGAAGAGCACTCAGCCAGGTAATGTAGCTATTACAGGTAAACCCAACTTGTTAAATATGGTTCATATGGTAGGAGTACAAAGCTAAGTTTTATGATAATATGTGTATCTATGTACTATCACTGACAAATGTATTTGCCAGCCTGGTCTTTGCACAACTTTCTGATAGATATCGCTAGAGCGAAGAGTAGCAATACATTGCATTTTTTTAATTTTAACCGGTTCTCGTAGAAATTGGCAAAACTGCAGCAAGTACTTAAAATTCCTGAAGAGAAATGGCGCGAAGTTTGAGTAGGCGTTGCATCTCCAAATGTTTCGCTGTGTAATTCAGATTTTTTCATTTTATCAAGATAAGTGTAATTTCCAAGTAGTCCATATTGCTATGGTTTTAAGCCCTATAGATCAACTCTGTTAGCATTGCCAAATTAATGGACATTTCATGAAAGCTCAGAGTGAGATATTTTATGTAACTGCAAAGCTAAAATTTGAATTTGCCAGAATGAATATAGTTGTAATGAGATGCCAGTAATTGCAGAATCATTAATTAATGAACGCAGTAAGCAAAGCTCATTCGCACAGGGATCCAAATTGGATGTAAGTTCAGTTAGTTAATTAGGTTTGTGCTAGATGTAAAGGCCAAGCCGAATGAAATTTAATAATGACAAGATGGATTGCAAAACGCAAGGGAATGAAGCGTAGAAATCAGGCATATTTTAATAGTGAAATCTAGTCAGGGTTTTATAAGAAAGGTAATTGGAGGATGGATAAGCAAAAGAACATGCAACGGGCAGATAAGAAGGAAGGCATTAAAGCGTTTGAAAGAAACCGTAAGAACCAAAAGGCAAGGATTATAGGATTTGCAGAAAAGAAAACACATATGAATTTAAAATTATGAACAAAAAGGAAACAGTGAATTTCAAATGGAAGAAAATGCAGGAAATGCGCGAATTAAATACTTTGATCAGTGCAGTGACATGTGAACTTTTAAAACGCTAATTAAAAAGACAGTGAAAAATAGACACACTAAATTAATATAAATGTAAATAATTATTTTAGATATAGTATTAGTGTACAAAAAAATAATTTTAAGTAGAATTATTGTAAAAAGTTAATGTTTTGAACCATGTTAATATCGGCAATTTATTTGAATTTAACTATAGTACGTTTTTTTCCTATAAAAATGTTCAAGGTCAAGATAAAATTGGCAAAACTGCTTTTTTTAAATTATTAGAAAATTTATTTTCTTCAGGTTGTTCTGTAAACGACTTTTGTCACTTTGACATTTAAAATTAAATTTTCAGTTTTTCTTTTTTGAAACTAAATACCCGTAAAAAACGGAATCTTTTAAAATTAAATGTAGTGAAGTGTGCAGAGGAACTATTGGATCTGCATCTTAACACACCAGAAGAAGACGTTTACGAAAGATTAGCAAGAGCTTTTGATGTACATAGAACTTTAATGCCAGATTTTAAATTTCCCACCAATTTTGCCAACATATATTTTTTAAAGGAATCCAAGTTATGCCAACATAAACCCTAAATTATTTGACCTTGAAAATTTTTATAGGAAAAAAACGTACTTTAGCTTTTGTTTATAACAAATTAATAGATGGTGACAAATGAATAAATTAATGTAATGACATCCAGTTTTTGTGTCTCCAAATAAATTGAGTTTTAAGATAGAAGCCATTTGAATTTATTAAAATAAAGTACACCATTGTGTACACAAATTACCAGGCTATAAGTGGAAGTGTGGGTTTTAATTTTCATCACATAAAAATAATTCTCATTGTTGCGGTCTCCGAGAGCTTCGACATACTCATTCCAGCCTCCGATCCTGATCTGCAGTCAAGAAAGATGTTCCAGAGCCAAGGGTTTCAACTGCTGCACGTCCCTCCAGCGAATAAGAGTCCGGCACGTCAATCCCAGCACCCCCAGGAGAAGATCCGGCTACTTGACATCACCCGAGCAGATTGCCGTTGACTGCAGAAATCGCAGGTTAGTTTTTACACGGAAATATTGGCACTAGGAGCCTGAAACTTACCATAAAGCAAGAGTACGACCTGAGGAAACCGATTCCAGGCATATTGAACATCCATTAACAGCCAGAAATCCGGAAATTGCAATAATCAAAGTTGAGGTTATGTTTTTTTAAAACCGACGCTATAAAAACAATTGAAATAGCGTACCTGCAAGCTATGAAACGGAAGACAAATTAATGCCGGGAAAACAGTCTAATTCAAACAATTACCGATAACACGTTGATCGATTTCACAATATTTATCATTCAATTAAACGCAATTTTGTAAAAGGCATCCATCTTGGTTAACACTTGAGCTAATTTAAGAGCTTTCGATTATGCGCATTAGAGCTAATAGCGGAGGACAGATCCGTACTTAATGAATTTCAATAAATAATGCATTCAGGGTGGACGTAACCGAGTGAGAGTCTTGCTTTACCGAAATTTGAGCTAGCATTTTTATTTGATTAGTTGCAGATAAATAAGATATTATAAAGGGCATACAACTATTTATTTTACCTATCAATTTATAAGTAGCTTTTAATCAATCTGATATTTGATAACACGACTATACAAAAATATTTTGGGTGGTACCCTTATTAAATTAATATTACAAAAATAAACACTAAATTAAAGGGACCTTCCATCTCAATATATATGTAAATGAAAGTCAAAACCCTGACTAATCAACGCAGAGCCGTAACCACTGGTACTAGAAACTTGACATTTTGGTGGAAGGTTCAGTTTGTTAAGGTAGTGCTAAAACGGGTTTTTTTTTTTAAATTTGACCCCAAAGGGGGTGAAAAGGGATAAAATGTGTTTTCACGAATTCCTCAATATCTCTTAGACTTGAAGAGATATCGATTTGCGGTTTACTAGCAAAGATTGTCAATGCAGATGCCTAGAAACACATTTTAGGATTTTTCTCTAATCAACCCTTAAAGGTGCGAATCTCCAGTCGGGGTGAATTTTAGAACCCTTCGTATCTCCTGTGTTTGTTGGGTTAGAGCATTTTTTTGGCATATAGATGTGTTTTTAAAATATTAAGAAAGCGGTTTAAGATTTTCTTAAAGTTTCACACCTAAAACTGTAAACTGAAAAGGGGTAAGGGGTTCATTTTTTTCGCTGCAGGTGCATATCAGTATGAAATAAGGTAAGGATTTTTCGAAATTCCACTCCTAAAGGGGTGAAAATGCATTTCCACAACATACATAATATCTCTTAGATCTGATAAAAGATCGACTTTGTGCTTGTTTGCAAAGGTTTCCAGTACAAATGTCTGAAAACTTATTTCAGGATTTTGCCCTAATCAACCCGTAAAGGTGCAAATTTGCATTTGTAATTAATTATAGAACTTATTGTATCTTCTGTGTTTGTTGAGTTAGAACATTATTTGTTGGAATTTAGACGTCTCTCTAAACTCTTTAGAAATAGATGTAAGGGTTTTTTTTTAAATATTACCCCTATAAGGAAGAAAGGGGGAAAGTGAAAAGGGGTAGATGCTTAAAATTATTGATTTTTTCTTTATGGGTCCATTTTAGAATACAATGACGTAGAAAAAATTTTCAAAGTTTCACCCAGAAGGGTTGAAATGGATATTGTGCTATAATTTATATGTATAAAAGATAAAGCACCGACTCAACAACGCAGAACCGTAGTAATCCTTGGTATCAGGAACTTGAAATTTGGCAAGAAAAGTTATTTAATACGTGGGGAAATGCTAGGAAAGGAGTTTTCAAAATTCTACTCCTAAAGGGAAGAAAAGGTGTAAATGGTCTTTTCACAAATTCCTCAATATCTCCAAGGGCCAATAATTTTTCGATTTGGTTTTTACGTAGAAAGGGGGAAAAGTAAAAAGAGGTTAAAGTTATTGATTTTTTCGCTGGAAGTCCAGTTTAGAATAAAATAGGAGAATTTGCAAAATTCCACCCACGAATACAACATGTAATAAGCACATTTTTACTTCCTTTTACAATAAAGGAAGTATTGGATTCACCCCAAAAATTCCAAATTGAGTTTTCAACAGATCTTCACGTTTCATGTAGTCCAAGAGCCAGCAACAGGTTTGCTTACAGTATTTTTAACAAGCGTGTAACTGTTACGGAAGGTCCCTTTGTATATACTGAGAAGGAAACCCGAAGTCTGGCAAGCCTGTGGTGGTGGCTTTGGCCCCCTTGCGTCCTTGAAAGATGGAAAAAAATAATAAAAAAAAGGTATAATAACAAGCCTGGCTCTTTGCTATGTTAAAGGTAATCATATCTTATGCAAGTAAAAAGATTGACACACGCTTTCGCGGATGGTAAGTTTACCCCAGATTCACAAGTTGCATAATAAACTGAACCATTTACTGTAAAATATCGAGAGATCTAAAAAAACTGATCCTCAGCGGGCTGTGGAAATTCAAACGTGTGAATAATAAGTTGGTGGCACTGTAAGTGACACACACTGACGCAAAATCTAACCTGCTAACCTCGAATTTGACATAGACTCAGAGGGTTACCAACATATTATTCCTAAGTGTTGTGTCAGTTTTGGCACATTATTTTTTTCCGCCCTTCAAGGATGCAAGGCGGCTAAAATCACCACCGCAGGCTTGCCAGACTTCAGGTTCCCTTCTCAGTATATTCAAAGGGACCTTCCATAACAGTTACAGACTTGTTAAAAATACTGTAAGAAATCCGTTGCTGGCTCTTGGACTAATAGTCCCCTGAACCCAAAATAGTAATTTAGTATACAAGACGATAAAGTTAAATTTTATCCACGAGCGAATCGTTTAACGTCGAGACGTTAATGATTTAAGAGTGGATAGAAATAACTTTATCGTCGTGTATAATACAACATTTTTTTCTATAGCAAGAACTTTAACAATTTTAAAAGAAAATAAGGACAGTCAATCACATTCAAAATGTCAGTAGCTAGATTGGTTTGCTACGATAATACGAAGCTGTCATATTAATTTAAACAAAATTAAATTACTTTATCTACCCTTGCTGTTAAAGTAAAACTTGACCTTTTGTTTTGAGTTGATAAAAGCACACTTTAACATGTGCTATAGAAAAAACATATTTTTACTTCCTTTTACAATAAAGGAAGTATTGGATTCACCCCCAAAAATTCGAATTGAGTTTTCAACAGATCTTCACGTTTCAGAGACCCCTGAACCCAAAAAACATATTTTTTTTTCATTGGTCTGTCTGTCTGTCTGTGAACAGAATATCTCAAAAACTAAAAAGGTATGGCGTTGAAACTTCGTATATAAGTTTTGTGTACTATGTAGATGCGACAGCAAGCTTTTGAAGAAAATCGCATAACCGGAAGTAGGTGTTTACTCTTGTGATTTTTCAGTTTTTTTTCGATTTTTTCAAAAACGGCTCTAACGATTTTTTTTCAAACTTCACATTTTTATTACATTTTAATGTATTGAAGTGAGATAGGTGATTTTCCAGTTCAATACTTCTAAAATAGGTTTCTTTTGTTTTTTTTCTATTTTCTTTATTGACTCCTATTTAAATAGAACACCCGGTATATTATTACATTTTTGAATTCAGCTTAAAATTCTAGAGAAAACTTGTCTCTTCACCTAACGCTCTATTTTGTACCGTTTTTGTAGAATTTGTAATTTTTGAAAATTTTGACAAATGCTTAAAAATTTTAAATAAAATTATTATTATAAGATTACTAATTATGAGATCACTGTAAAAGGAAGTTTTGTGCGTGTATCACACCAGATTTTTTTCATTGGTCTGTCTGTGTGTGTGTCTGTGAACAGAATATCTCAAAAACGAAAAGAGGTATGGTGTTAAAACTTCATATATAAGTTTTGTGTACCATCTAGATGCCACAGAAAGCTTTTGAAGAAAATCGCATAACCGGAAGTAGGTGTTTACTCTTGTAATTTTTCAGTTTTTTTTCGATTTTTTCAAAAACGGCTCTAACGATTTTTTTTTAAACTTTACGTTTTTATTACATTTTTAATGTGTATTGATGTGAGATAGGTGATTTTCCATTTGAATACTTCTAAAATGGGTTTTTTCTAATTTTTTTATTAACTCCTATTTTAAATGGAATACCCGGTATATTATTACATTTTTTAATTCAATTTAAAATTCTAGAGAAAATTTGTCTCTTGAACTAACGCTCTATTTTGTACCGTTTTTATAGAATTTGGAATTTTTGACAAATGCTTAAAAATTTTAAATCATATTTTTGGATAATTATAAGATCACTGTAAAAGGAAGTTGTGTGCGTGTATCACACCAGATTTTTTAAATTGTTTTTTACATTGTTATACTAAAACTATAGTTTTATCAATGTATACAAAGGAAACGACAATTATATACACATTTCCAGGGGGTACGTGAAACATAAAATAGTTAAGAACTATTTTCAGAAGAATATTGTTTCTTTTTACCTATAATATGGTTTTGCAGCGTCTGTTTAAGATTTATAAGAAAACAAAACATTTGCAGTCCGTACAAAGAAGGGAATCTTGCTGGTAGAAGTAATACAGTGAGCGCCAAAAAGCATTGGCCAGTTTCAATTTGTAATAACAATTTATTTTCTTAAATTACACAGTTAATCAAAACTATTTCTTGAAGACTAAGAATGGGAGATTCACTTATGAAAAATGCTGTCGGTTGAATGACTCTCCTCTTGTTGAATGCACTCTTTTAAACGGCCCGGCGGCCGAAATCTTTCAACGCACGTTGCCGCATATCCTGTAGTATAGCTTCAATATTTTCTCGAATAAACATTTTAAGCTTTTCCAGACTTCTTATCTTTCTTGTAAATACTCTGCTCTTCAAATAATCCAAAAGAAAAAAGTCAGTAGTGGTTATATCCTGCGATCTCGAGGGCCAAGGAAGGTCACCATAGCAAGAGATCAGTTTATTTGGAAACGATTGTCGTAGGAGATCCGCATTAATTCTTGCGGTGTAATTGGTAGCACGTCCTGTTAAAACCAATATTTATTTACTATCTCCTCTATTTGCGATAAAAAGATCTTTGAAGCATGTAATGTCTTTGAGATGTAACCATTACCGTTTCACCAATTTCCTCGAAAAAATAAGCCGCGACAATCTTTGACGATGAAACAGGACATCAAACTGTCACTTTCGGAGGATGTCAAACATTGAAACAAAACTCCCAAGTTTCCTATTTATGAAGAAATAATCATTTATTCCATAGGTGAAGTGTATGGGTTTTTTATTAGGTATTGAAACTGACCAATGCTTTTTCGCGCTCACTGTATAATTCCAATATTGGAATGAATATATTGTTAACAATTACCTACATTATATTACACCGCATGACCGCAGGGTAAAACCAGGTTATCGATTATACATACATACATATTAGAATAGGTAAAGTAAACACATTTATTACAACATATTGTCGTTACACCTACGGTTTAATGCTGGGACATTCATAGCAGCATTTTTAACGCCCGCTTCAATTCTTTTCATTAATATCTTAACTTTTACATATGGCAACGGTTTTGCATTAATAATAAAAACATTGACAGCTTAATTTCTGAAACGTATAAGAAAACTGTAGCGGAATATAAATAACTACATATTGTTACGTTCGGGGCTATTTTATACGCGTCTATTTATGTAGCAGCTTACGCCTTTCTAGCTGAATGAGAACTGATTTCTTATTTTCGCCGCGCGTATTTATATATCGGGTAATTTCCTTCGAGATCAATCTAGACTTTGCTCGACCTTTCTGTGAACCGCATGACGCATCTATCGCAGCTGGCTCCAAGGGCGCTGACGTCACGCGTCTGCACCTGGGGTCCAAGGTTGCTTCTCGAGTATTGGGACGCCGCGTTTCTGGAACAATTGGGCCGAGTCATATGTCCGGGGCAACGACCCGGCCGTGGCTCGTTACACTGCCCCGCCTTAGGTCGTTCTGTCCCAGAACGAGTTGCGTCGGGTGCCTGCCACTCGCTCTTGTGAGGGTTTGATGGCGGTATTTACAGGCGGTGCCCTTCTTGCACACGGACTGGTGAAGAAGTAGCAGTCCACCGTGGGCTCAATGCTTCGCGCCGGGCTGCAACAGCTAGCCGGGTTTCGCCATTCTTCACCATATGCTCTTTAAGGTCCAAAAGAGCAGACCAGAGCTCCTGGTAACTAGGTTTTTCGTAAGACAACCTTTTCGTCACCAGGTAATAAATGGAGCTGTTGCCTTCCTTCAGCTGCAAAGTTCTGCCAACCTGAGGTGCCTGCTCTCGCAGCAGGTCTAACCGGCCAAACTTCTGCCGGAAGGCAGCGGCGATCCCCCTAGACATCCGGAGGTCCTGGGCGACGCAGTGTGCCAGGGAATACTGCCGCAGGGTGTCGAATAGATCACGCTGCACCTCTGTAGTGACTCCAAATCGCGCAGCCTTCGTACCTCCATAAGCGACCATAAACTCCTGGAAGGAGGTTCATCCAGTCCCCAGTTCTCTCAGGGGTTGCTTCGTGACAGCCTCCACTTCCTCATTGGTTCCGGCATATGGGGCCAACCGATTGAAGTGCACCACCCTGCACTTTCCTCGAGGAGGTTTCTGGATTCGGTATACCACGTCATTCAGTCGAGCAACTACAGTGTAGGGGCCTTCTCAGTTCCTTTGGAGCTTGGGGGAGAGACCACGACGCCTCTGGGGGTTATGAAGCCATACCAAATCGCCAGGCTGGAAACCACCGGCCTCAGCGCGGGCATCATATCGGTCCTTCATTCGGTCGCTGGCACCCTGAATGTTTCGGCGTACGGTGTCGTGGATCTCTTCCATCTTCTTCTTCAGGTTCCCCACGTAGTGCTCGCAGGCCGTTTCTTCGCCAAGCTTTCTTCCAAATTTGAGGTCACATGGCAATCGCAGCTCGCGCCCACAGAGTACCGCGGCTGGGGTGTGGTTGTTGGTGTCTTGTACTGCCGATTGGTAGGCCATTAGGAACAGGTGAATGTACTGGTCGCAGTCAAGCTGATACTCGGAAACCACCTTGGACAGATGTTTCCCCATGGTTCGGTTTATCCTTTCCACCATGTCGTCCGATTGAGGATGGAGGGCAGTGGTCCGGGTCTTGTGTATCCCCAGTAGCTTGCAAACGTTCTGGAACAGTCCAGACTCGAAATTCCGGCCCTGATCGGAATGTAACTCCAGGGGGACTCCAAAACGGCTGAAGCACTCCTTCACCAGAACATCAGCGACAGTACCGGCCTCTTGATTCGGAAGGGCGTACGCTTCGGGCCACTTGGTGAAGTAGTCCATGCACACCAGGATGTATTTATTTCCCGATTCGGTTTCGGGGAATGGTCCAGCGACGTCGATGGCTATCCTCTCGAACGGACTACCGACGTTGTACTGCCGCATCGGAGCTCTACGTCTACCAACCGGTCCGTTTCCTGTAGCGCAGGCTTCGCACTTCCGGCGCCACTCTCGGACATCATCTTTGCAGCTCGCCCACTAGAACCGGTCTCGGACCTTCTGCAACGTCTTCTTCAATCCGAAGTGTCCCCCAGAGGAGCCATCATGCAGGTGGCGCAGAACCTCGGCCACTCTACTCCTCGGAACCATCAATTGTGATCTCGTTGCCCTACCGTCCTCGTCTTCCAGAATTCTGGTCAGGACGTTGTTGTCCAGCTGCAAGGAGTCCCATTGCGCCCAATAGGTCTTCACCGTTGGGTTGGTGGCGGACACCTCCTGCCAAGTAGGTCGACGGCCATCTCGCTTCCAGACTATAACCATGCCTAAGTCGGGGTCGTTCTCCTGGCTGTTCTGCAACTCGTCTAGCTCCCACGAGTCGTCGACTACAGTGGTACGATTGATGGGTACCGCACGACTCTCCAGTCTTGAACAGTGGCTGCAGTCCGCAGGGTAGGGCCTTCTGGATAACGCATCGGCGTTGCGATGGGCTGTGCCAGTTTGATGATTTATTTCAAAGTCGTACTCTTGTAGGCGCTCGATCCACCTAGCCACCTGCCCTTCAGGATTCTTGAACTGCAGCAGCCATCTTAGAGCAGCATGGTCGGTCCTCAGCAGGGATCTTCTGCCATACAGGTATTTATAAAAATGCTCCACGGACTTGACTACTGCCAGAAGCTCCCTCCTGGTTACGCAATAGTTCCGCTCTGGTTTGGACAGGACCTTGCTGAAATATGCCAGCAATTTTTCTTGCCCATCTTGGACCTTGGACAGAACACCACCGATTCCGACATTGCTAGCGTCAGTGTCGAGGATAAACTGGCCTTCCTGACGTGGATAGCAAAGTACAGGTGAACTGGTTAAGGCAGTCTTGAGCGTCTCGGTTTTGCAATGTTTGAAAAGCCCAGCACAAACCGTCGGTAGTAAGTACAGAGGCCCAAGAAGCTTCGCAGCTCATGCTTATCCTTCGGGATTGGCCAATCCTGCACTGCCTTCACCTTACTCCGGTCTACTGCTACTCCCTGGCGGGATACGACGTGCCCCAGGTACTGTACCTCCTTCTGGAAGATGTGGCACTTCTTTGGACTTAATCCCAGGTTGGCACCTTGCAGTCTACCGAACACTTCCTCCAGATTTTTCACATGCTCGTTGAAGGATTTACCCACCACTATGATGTCGTCTAAGTATATCAGGCAAGTCTACCAAGATAGACCCTTTAGGACGGTGTCCATCAGCCTCTCAAACGTGACGGGGCATTGCACAAACCAAACGGCATGACGGAGAACTGCCAGAGCCCAGTTCCGATAGTAAATGCAGTCTTCTCCCTGTCCGCAGGTTCCATTCCGACTTGCCGATAACCGCTCTTCAAGTCTAGCGTCGAGAACCATTGGGAACCGGAGAGCGTGTCTAGGGTATCATCGATTCGTGGCAGAAGGTAGCTGTCTTTCTTGGTCACATGATTCAGCTGTCGGTAGTCAACACAGAACCTCGTTGAGCTTTCCTTCTTCTTGACAAGAACCACAGGGGAGGCCCACGGGCTGCTGGACGGTTCGATAATCCGTTGGTTTCGCATATCTTGGACAATCTTCTCAGCTTCTTCCCGTTTGGCGAGGGGCAACCTTCTTGGATGTTGGCGTATCGGTTGAGCATCCACCGTATTGATTTTACGCTTAACTACGTCGGTACGGCCGCTGGGATGATCTCCGCACTCGAAGACGTCTTGGTACCGGGCCACCAGATCTTCGATCTTCTTCCGTTCTTGTTGGCTCATGTTCTTGCAAGTAGACATCACGGTATTAATTAATGCCTTTGGGCAGCCCTTCGCCGTGCTGCCGCTGTCACTAGTAATTTTTCTGACAACGGCGGAGACCGGTGTGCACCTTCCCAGGATTGTGTTTCTCCTGACGGTTGCCGGGTCTCTGTTGACGTTCATCATCCTTATTGGGACCTTAAGCCCAGTCTTTACCAACGTCTTCCCAACCAGGATACCATGAGTGAGCTCCTTGTCATAATCGGGTTCAATCGTGCGCACTACGTTGCCCCGGAGATTGCCATGCAGGTATGCATCCACGACCCTCTCGGTTCGTCCCGGCAGAGTAACATCTTCCGCCAATACCACTTGTACTACGATCTCTTCTCTTGGGTGTAGGGAAAGCTCCTCCCCACCCACGTGCAACACGCCGCGTCCCAGGTCTAAAGTGAACCCACACTTATTCATGACATCCATTCCCAGGATGAACTCGTCCGCAATGTCAGCAATCAGGACCCGATGCTTGAGGGTTTGATTCCCAATCTTCAATGTCAAATCCATTTCCCTATGTGTAGTCACTGCGCCTCCCGTGGCAGTGCGAAGGCGTGTCCTGGTGGGCAGCAGCTGACCCTCGTCCCGTATTACGTCAGAACTGGCGATGGCAATCACGAGTCGACTCTCGCCCCTTCTTGTCGACCCGCATTTTTTCCCGACGGCTCGTCAGACACTCGGGCTCCTTTCTTCCGACAGCGAGCCCTAAGATGACCCATCTCTCCGCAGCTCCAGCAACGGGGCCCCTTCTCCCTCGTCTCCTGCCTTATAAATCGTCGCAACAATGCCTTCATGGATTCAGGTGCCATCTCCGCCGTGGCGACACCGCGGACACGATCAGTGTCCTATGGCGCCCCAGACGTACCGGTTGCTGAGTATCGGCGTCTTTAATTTCATCTATGAATGTTTGGACGGCTAGCTGCTCTAGGAAGTCCTCCGGCGCTGATGGATACGCCAGCCGAACCAATCGAGCAACATCGGCCTCCAGTTCTTGGAGAGTCTCCCCCGACTTCTGAATTCTGAAGATGACCATTGCCATAAAGCCGTTCCAGACGATTCACCAATTGCTGGAAGTCCTTCTGCTGATTTTCTGGAATCATTTGCAGAACATTCAGGGCATTCCCTCGCAATGTCAGGATCAATGCGGTCGCTTTGTCTGCCATTCCCCAACCATTAACGACGGCTGCGGCTTTAAATTGCATCAGGTATATTGACCATTGCGTTTTCCCATCGTAAGAGGGCAGTTTCATGTGCAAGCCAGATGTTGCGGGCTTCACTGGGGCAGTATCTTGGGACAGAGCAGCCCGAGGGGCAGCAACTCGCGATAAGGTAGGCTGATTTACTGCAGGAGGAGAAGGGAAGCCAGCAGATTCATAGGGAGTAGGTTGGCCTTGGCCACTTTGTGACTTGGTAAATCGTTCCTGCAGTTCCAGCATGTCACCCTGAATTCCGGCCATCTTTCTCTCCATTTCTTCCTGAATATCTCTCTGTCAACTCGTCATGGCTCGCTTTCATTTCTTCTTCAAGTTTTTGAACTACTTTTTCTTGCGCGGCTTTCAGCTCTTCCTTAAGTACTTCCTTGAGGTCTACTTGTGCTTTTTCTTGGGCGGCTTTCGATTCTGCTTGCGCTTTTTCTTGCGCGGCTTTCAATTCTTCTTGCGCTTTTTCTGCCTTATCCTGCCCGGCTTTCAGCTCTTTCAGTTCTTCCTTAAGATCCTCTCGTGCTTTTTCTGCCTTCTCTTGCGCCTTCTTTGCCTTGTCCTGGCTAACTTGCATCAGTTGCAAAAGTTGGCTTAATTGGGCTTCCATTTTGTTGCTTTTTAGATCTCGTCAAAGGCATGCACAATACTCACTTCAATTTATTTATCTGACCGTCGTTTTATCGGCACTTGTTACACAATTTATTTATTTAATGTTTGTTCAATAATTTTTTTATAGCCCCTGGTACAAACCCCACACCTGACACCACTCTTACGTTTTTACGTTCGGGCTATTTTATACGCGTCTATTTATGTAGCAGCTTACGTCTTTCGAGATGAATGAGAACTGATTTCTTATTTTCGACGCGCGTATTTATATACAGGGTTATTTCCTTCGAGATCAATCTAGACTTCGCTCGACCTTTCTGTGAACCGCATGACGCATCCATCGCAGCTGGCTCCAAGGGCGTTGACGTCATGCGTCTGCACCTGGGATCCAAGGTTGCTTCTCGAGTATTGGGACGGCGTTTCTGGAACAATTGGGCCGAGTCATATGTCCGGGGCAACGACTTCGCAAAGTCGTTACAATATGTATGTATACGATTGACGAATAACTGTTATGTACCTTAACACATCACTCTTATGCCCTTTATTAATTACAGTAATAAATTTTCAAGTCATTCTGACTAATTATAGTGATGTAGAATAAAATTGCAAAATTAATAAATTTAGATCTTTTTTCTCCTATTCCAACGCCTTTTAACTGACACTGACAACTTGTTTTTATGACATTAGCTTCTATTTTCGCCATGAAATTTTAATTTTACTCTAGCACACAAAACAATGAGAAAAACATTCCTAAACATGGGTATGAAATTGAATATCAAGGGAGCTTTAACACTGAGCGGCTAATAGAGAAACACGGTTTTTATTTAATTATCATATTATCGAAAAATTTAATCCAGTAAAATTTGGCATATCGACCTGAGTTTTTATGCTTACTTAGGTGACCTCGTAAAAATGTTTGGTATACGCTACAGAAAGTGTAGTTGCTCAAAAGTAGACACATTCGCGATAAAAAGTTAATCTTCAATATCTAGGTATACAAATAACTACAAGTATTATAACCTGTTGTAAGTGGTAATTAATATGAATGACTTTTGCTGGAGGAACTTTAGTCGGCGTGGTTTTATCGGAGTGAGAACATCACCATCATTATTATAAAAGTTTAAACTTAATCTGTAACGTAGTAATATTAAAAGGTTGGAACCATTTATTTGTTTAAAATGAACTGGGAATTAAAAAAATTGCTGAGAACAAACAAACGCAGTTATCTCCAAAACTTATCTCCTGTTATTGAGAACAAACTCGTATTGGCCAAAGGAAATAAAATCAAGAGTTAATGACTGAAATAAAAGACTTCTTGCTCTAAGTGAATCATTTAAATCATCGTTACAATTATATTGCACACAATTTCATATACAGTGAAGTCCATTTATATGTAATGCAAAATGACCATATTGCAAGTTAAATGGTCCACCCACTTTATCATTCGAATATAGGCAACCCATTATATACCAATTTAAAAATGTTCCTAATGTGTCTACAATATCAAGCACAGTTAAAAATTTTGAAAGTACAGGCTGTGTGGCACTACATGAAAAAAAACATCGACATATAGCAGTAACACAATGAACTTGACCAATTAAACGTGGTGCAAGTCGTTGCAGAAAATAAAAATATCTCTACTAAAGGGATTGCCAATAAAGTAATTATTAGTTTTATTACTAATATCGATTATTATAACAAAATTATACAAAATGCAATAAATTAAATAAACTTCTTGTATTGTCCCGCAATCAGTGTTTTTATCCTACAGAACATTTTTCCAAATTACTCGAAATTACTTCATGCAGATTTATTGAATTTTGTAGTATTGCTTCTGAACTGAAAGTGCAGTTATTTATACCACTTCCATTTATTAATACTAGTTTGTATACCAAGGCACTGAAGTATAACTTTTTATCACGAAAGTGGATTTAGTTGCCGAGGCCCGTAGGGCCAAGGCAAATAAACCACATGAGGGATAAAAAGGAACGTCAGTGCCGAGGTGTACACTATGTTTTATTTGAAATCGAGGAATCGTGAAATTACAACATTTTAACCAACTTTTGTAGGTTATGTTCGGTCGATTGACGTTTATCTGTCGGCTCGCCACCTACAAAAAAGTCGTAAAACAATGGATTACTTCACTGCCGATTTCTCGTATTTTAATGACGATTTCGGCGTACTTCACTGCCGATTTCAAATAAAAATACATTTTTATTTTTTAAATTAAACAATAAATTATTTCGACAGGACTTTCTAAGAAATTGGTGATTCGTATACTTCATGAAACGTAAGGTAGATGTTTTCTTAATCCAGTTTTTCTTAAATATTATCCACTGTTTCCCGGATCCTAGATCTTGGTGCATGCATTTCAAGAATCACATACACAGTATCGACAATCTGCAAATACTTAGTGAGTTATTATGAACGGCAAGGTTGTAGGACCAATATTTATAGATGGTATTCGAAATCGTGCCAAATACTCGCATAAGTGCAGCTAATATTAATTAATGTACCAGGGAGATAGTTAATTATCTTAATGCCACATTTTCTTTGTGGATTGAAGACGGGACATTGGCCTCAGAGGTCTCCCGATTTCTCTCCAAATGAATTTTCTATGGGGGTTATTTGAAGAATAAGATTTATGCAGTAGAGCTAGCTGAAAATGTCGCTACATTAAAAGAAAGATTAATTAATGAATGTCAAAAAGTACTTGTTAATTTCGTTAATAATTCCATCACAGAATTTAACAATCGTTTAGCCTTCTGTTTGGAAATACAAGTGGGCACTTCGAGCAGTTATTATAATATTCGTAATTGCTTGCTGCTGTTCCTATTTCTTCATTTTTATATAATTCATTTTCGTTATTAAATCATTCTTTCTTTCTACGACCACCACTAAAAGTAGGCCTTTTAGCGCTAGTTTATTCACTGAAGTAGAGGGAAGTGGATGGTTCTGGAACCTCCCCCCACCACTTGGCCTTGAGTTCAAGGCCAAGGCCACGTTCAAGCCCAAGCTCACATGCAAGGCGAGGCCACGTTCAAGGCGAGGTCACGTTCAATCCCAAGGTCACATGCAAGGCGGGGCCACGTGCAAGCCCAAGGTCACGTTCGAAGCGAGGCCATCAACAGTAACCTTGAAGACTGGGTATAACATGAGGTGTAGTTTTGTGTTCAGTAGTATATCGTGTGCTGTACTAGCAAAAAACAATGGATCAAGTACAAAAGGTTGGCGAAACTGTGAAGGGGCGAGTATCAAAGAAAAAAGTGAAACTGTTATATCCAGTATTGTTAAACGCATAAAGTTATCCGTTGAATAAGTCAAGAAATAAATCTGTGAGTTTGGGTTTGACCTGTTTTGGATCGTTTGTGCCGGGAGTGCTAATTAGTGGGATTAACAACAATTTTATACTGCTAGACGAAGGAGAGTGGCAAGTCTTTCTTAAAAATGAAGATGTGATAAACAGGCATTTTAACTATGAAGATGGAGATTTAAAACCGGTGGATATAAGTCCAGGCAAACGAATATATTTCCAAAAAATCGGAAATAAGAAAGTGATTGTGCTGCAGGAACTTAAGCGATCCCAAGTGTATCTCGGTATGCAATCAGTAGCAGAATTGTGGGGGTTGCTACAGCTGCTAAATTCTAAAGCTGAATTATTGAAAAGTCAGATGTTTGAACAATTTTACAGTAGTGTAATAGACGCGGTTTGGAATTTACCCGGCGACTTTAAAAGAAGCATTGAGGATGCGTTACCGCCAATAAAATCCGAAAATGTATACTGCATGCATGAAATGCTAAAGTATGCTTTGGACGTCATTAGATATGATATTGTGTTTAAACAATACGCCCAACGACAGCAAACGTTGGAACAATAAGTGTTTATCATGTAGTTATAACGATGTAATAAAAAATTAAAAATTTTAAAACGTTTATTATACAAATAACTTACTGACTAACTTAGAAACTAACCTAACCTAACAACTTAAAATCTACTCCTCAACGTCTCTTTCGTACCCTGAATTGTTTTCACCACCACTGTCACCGTTTTCCATTCCTTCACCACCACTGTCACCGTTTTCCCCACCCGAAGACCAACCTTGCGTGGAGACGTCGAAAATGCTATCTCCAACAGAAGATATGGTGTCAGATACGTGATCCATACCGTTAATCCTCGGATCATTTGGACTCCATATGAGACTGATGTCATCAGGTATGGACAACCCATCCGATCGGAGACTCGACGGTGTAGACGACCTATCCAACAGCATATCTTCATCAGGCTGGTCAATGCCGGCCGAGTCCGCATTCAACAGCCTCGACCTGATGTTGTTCAGTTCTAGGATGTTGAGGTCTCCGATGTATTCACCATCCGTCGTGCATAGGTGCCCTTCCACGTAGTGGAAGAAGGCACAACGCCCGGACGGATAGATTCGGGTGCGAAGCAAGACGAGTAGAGGATGTAGTAGCTCAGGACTCCACGAGAAATCCCGAAGCCATACCCTCACATCGCCATTGGTGGGGTTTTCTACCTCCCACTCGGGGGCGAAACAGACGTTGTTCGATCGAAAAAACCACACCAACTGCATTTCAACTGTGAAAAGAGAAGTAGCTTATTAAAGATATAACTAAAATTGGCAAGCTTTTACTAAAACAGTTATTAACAATTGAAACAGGGTCGGTCATTCTGCCGGACTCATATTTACAACTGGTAACATACCTGTAATGTAACGATGATGCGGTTCAATGGTGTGGTTGGACAGTGGTGGAATGATGTGGGCGGCCCCACTATAGCTGTAGAAAGACATGTAATTTCTCAAAGAAGCAATTCTCTCCTACTTACGTAAACGGCCCAAATCATCTCAATTAATTCCAGGTCTCTGTAGAGTTTTATTTTACGTCCCAGAAACCACCTTGTCTCTAACAAAATGGCTTCCGGGACGTAATCGCAGTTGCCTATGGTTGCTACGTCATCCTAAAAATAAATGTATTGTGAACCGGATTTATGAACATATAATTTTCTTACAGTCCTATACTTTTCCTTGACGTATTCGATTAAAGCTTTCTCTAAAAAAATTATAAAAATTTATTACATCAACTATTAAAATTTACAAAAAAATTACCGAAAGGCAACTGGACTGGGCCGCACTTTACGCTTTCAAGAAACTGATCTGTAAATTTCTTGCATGTATACTGTTTAAAATACAAAAAAAACAAGCATCTTACCCATTTCTCTGGTCTGATTTTATCTGAAAAATGTTTGAGAATTTAGAATAGCGAAGTAACAGTACAATGCAAAAAAAATTCCAATCAAATATCTTAATAATGATGATACAAGCATTTTAACATATAAAATAAAACATATATACAAACATATCTTACCAATGGAGCAGATTGTTGCAGCTGAGGAAACTCTGATTTTGTCATGCAACAGCGGCTGGTTTATATACAAATCTCTCCTACCTACATCTCGACTTGGAGGGAAGGGTTGACAAATTATGCAGCAAATTTGTAATTTTTGCTAATTACGGCGCTATCTAATCATAGTTTTAAATTAACTGATTTTTTTGTAACAGCATTAGCTTTCTCATAAAAAAACACGTTTTTTAATACCCGACACGGCATATTTTGTGCACATTGTAATATGTATTTAAATGATTTATTTTAAATAGCATAATAATTGCATATGGTGAAATTTGCTTTCTGCAGGGTAGGTCACATGTAATTTTTAATTCATATCATTTTTAATAAGTACGCGAAAAGCCAACAATTCATAACTTGTAGTAAAGTTTAATTGACGTGGTGGCATTGTTTAAAACGGTAATAATCAATAAATAATTCATGCACTTTAAAAGTGATATGAATTAAAAATTACATGTGACTACTTAATATTTTTTAAAACAATAGTTAATTCGCTTACTAGTAATAATGCAAACTACAATTTGTTATGAAAAAGTCGTGCAAATCATAATTGGACGTATTATTTGCAAATGCATTTCTGCTTCGTAAACAAGTCACGTCAATGGAAAAATTTACACTTATGTTAAAAAACATTTTTGACCCAGGCAAATGGTCCTTTTATTTTTTTGCGTCGACTTTGAGACGACCTGGGCAAATGCAGCAGGATGCAATATTGCATCCGCTTAGCAGTTCGTAAACAAGTGACGTCAATGGAAAATTGCGACAATTAGAAGTTTTTCAAAGTAATCAGATATTTGCGAAAATTCACAGAGGGATATAGTTTCTCATTCTGAACAACTTTTCTTAATAAAATTTTGCCGTATTATGAACTAACGAGGCAGCACTCTTGAAAATAAATTTCGTTTTAGTACAATTACAATTAGAAGTTTTTCAAAGTAATCAGATATTTGCGAAAATTCACAGAGGGATATAGTTTCTCATTCTGAACAACTTTTCTTAATAAAATTTTGCCGTATTATGAACTAACGAGGCAGCACTTTTGAAAATAAATTTCGTTTTAGTGCAATTGCGACTATTAGAAGTTTTTCAAAGTAATCAGATATTTGCGAAAATTCACAGAGGGATATAGTTTCTCATTCTGAACAACTTTTCTTAATAAAATTTTGCCGTATTATGAACTAACGAGGCAGCACTTTTGAAAATAAATTTCGTTTTAGTGCAATTGCGACCATTAGAACTTTTTCAAAGTAATCAGATATTTACGAAAATTCACAGAGGGATATAGTTTCTCATTCTGAACAACTTTTCTTAATAAAATTTTGCCGTATTATGAACTAACGAGGCAGCACTTTTGAAAATAAAATTCGGTTTAGCGCAATTGCAAACAATGAGAAGTTTTTCAAAGTAATCAGATATTTGCGAAAATTCATACAGTGGTTTAATTTTACATTCTGAATAACTTTTCTTAATAAAATTTTGCTATATCTTTAAGGAAATTAGCATCGTAATTAAACTAATATTGAAAGTTGAAGTTGGCCTTCGCATTTCGTATAAATGCAGACCTCCAAACTGCAGCAAACCATTCTGTTACCTGCTTTTGCAATGTCAACTGTGTGCCAATCTTGTAGAGGTGTTCTACTACCCAAAAAGATGTCTAAATACTCGAGGCTTAGCTTGAAGAAAACATCGGAAAAGGGTAAAGTTAAACTTTGCGCCTGCACGGAACCGAGCGTTTCCGTACAGACGTCGCCGCAAGCCGCCATTACGGTTTTAAGTGACGTATTAATTGCTCCTAATTACGAAATTATTTCTCCAAGTAGTCAAGGTTCGAGCAAAATTTTAAAATCAGCTTTAAAAAAAGGTCAGAAAATAAAAAAAAACCGGCAAAATTCAATTTTCGGAAATATATAGAGAATATGAATGTGGAGACTGAGAAGAAAACGGGAGAATTTCAGGTTCAAGTGGAAAATGTATCCACATTTGATAGTCGGACAGTTGGTGAACTGTCTACTCCAAAATTCCAAAATATGCCGATGCAATCTGAGTCTCCGCATCTATCACAAACGGAAATGTTTATGGAAGCGTTCGATTTTGACGACATTCCATTGGAAAAGGCGGCTTCCGGCGACGGTGCGGCGCAAGAGTTTACAACCCTTGTAGATGGTTTGGAGATAGACTCCGGCTCAAGTCGACCGACCAGTCGAATTTCGAAGCGGTTAACAATCCAACCTTCGGAAAATGTGGCCGCAGCGTCTTCTGTAATTGTACAGGCGTCTCCGGTTTCGGGTGGTGTAGCTGTTGTAGCCACTGGGAGTGACGTAATCGATACTGTGGTGTCGATTACGTCTACCCCGCAGGAGGAAGACATGGATGACATTTCGCCATCCCAGCGTGCCGAACGTGAATACGTGTCTAATCGGAATGCAATAAATGCTAGAGCTGCTGATCTTCGCAGTGGAGAGCATTATCTAAGGTATATTAGATATTATTTTTTTATCCATATATGTTATTTAACATTGAAGGTGTTTAGAACGTGCTTTTCCCAGTTTAGTAGCTTATATTGTTATTAGCTCCCTAGAAATTCGAGCCGCCAGCCTAGAAGCGACGATGCATGATGAGTACCTAAAAAGCATAGCTGCTTTACCTAAGATCCGCCACGGCCACAGCGCAACTAACATGGACATCTTTAAGAATGCTGCGTTAGCAAGGCTAGAGCTAATCCAAGATCTGTTAGCTGTGGAGAGTGCGATTCGTGCAAGACGTCAGGAGCTCGATAAAAAAGCTAAGTAACGAGTAGATAATCGTTTAACATATCATACACCTCTAACACAAATAACCTTGCCCCTATCCTCTCCAGGGTGTCCAAAGCGAATCCTCCCCGTGGTGACACCTGGGTAATCCGTTCGAGGTTTAATTTGTTAATCAGTGTTTATAAATAAAGGTGTTCATTGCGTTTGTGAATAGTAAGCCTCGAGCTGGGTAGCTAATCGCGCAATTAGTATATTAACCGATTGCGCGAGACTAATTTGCCATTATGTTCAGGTGCACTGCTTGTGGAGAGTCCTTCACCAGAGCTGACAATTTGTTTCGCCATCGAAGAGATAGCTGTCGCCACGAGCTGGGCCACCCATCGACGAGTGGTAAGTGGAAACGTGTTGATTGCTGTTGATTATATCGATTGTGTGTTTCCTACAGGTGGCGCTATGGAGGCTTCGGTAGCAGCTGGTGAGGGACCATCGGCGAGTAAACGTCCAAGACCTAATGACTCCAGCGGTGGTGAGTGCGTCTCTATTGTAGTGTTTCATGTTTTCCAACGTTTGGTTTAACAGAACAGCTCCCCAAGACGCAATACTGCGACGTGTGTGATGAAAATGTTCGTCGGACTTGTTTCGTTGGACACCTGAGGAGCAATCGTCACACGAGGCGGTGTGATGTCATCCACCTGGAGAAAGGAGTGGTAGCCCTTCCAAGCGCCTTCAAGTCCCGTGTTGCCAGCTACAGGGTGTCCACGGAAAATTATCATATAAGTGTTGTAGAATATATGACGGAATTGAAAGACAAAATTATAGGTCTAATAGAAGGACAACTGACCAAATTAAACAGTATAAAATTCAATTTCGAACTTTTCGGGTATTTTATTTTGGAGACTCAAGATGTACAAGACGTCAAAAGTTTTAATACGACCAACGAGGTGGTCACTCGCGGTACAGACTTGAACGAATTATATGATAATTTAACGGGGATATTAGACCAGAAGGTGTCCGAATTTGAGGAACGCGATTCAGTTGTGTATTACAATTGTAATTCTTGTTAATGTTACTAACCGCAAAATGTTTACAGGGTGGATCTTGAAGCAGCTGCTGTACCTAGAATTAAATATAAATAAATTCAATCCGTTTCGGGCGTCTTCGTATATCCCGCTCCCGGAGCAGATTCAGACCAAGAAAGCGATCGTGAACGTCCAAAACGTCAAGGACGAGCGTTGTTTCGGGTGGGCGGTAACCTCGGCCCTCTGCGAACCAGATGGACCGTCTAATCGAACGAGTTCGTATCCAGATTGCAGCGATTTTTTAAATTTTGAGGACATTAAATTCCCTGCTAGATTGCGCGATATTTCTAAATTTGAAAAAAATAACCCTCAACTTTCTATAAATGTATACGCGTTGGAAAAAACTTTTCAAAACGATATTACCATATATGAAGTTGTGGGACCTCTGTACTATTCGCCACGTATAAAAAACAGACATATAAATTTACTGCTTCTAACAGACGGCGAAGGTAATAGCCACTACTGTTGGATCGCTGATTTGTCTAGGTTAGTTTTGCGGCAAATAACGGCTAGGGCCAATGCGAAACATTTTTGTAATGGTTGTCTAAATTACTTTTGCACCGATGCCCATTTGGAGAACCTAGCTTTTTGACTGTAATCATGTATGCACAAAGTTGCCTACGACAGAGCCGATCACGGATAAGTGTGGGGAGGTGAGGCCCCAGAACATTCTTAAATTTGATAATTATCATAAGCAATTGAAAGTGCCATTTTGCATCTATGCAGATTTCGAGACAGTTTTATCACCTGTCGATGGTGGGGATCAGAAGCCGGATCGCGAAAGACCTTATACGATCAAAACGTGCGAGCACAAACCGTATTCTTTCGCGTATTATTTGAAATGTTCTTTTGATGATACTCTATCCAAATTCGAAATTTATAGGGGTGAGGATGCTGTGGACGTGTTTGTTGAACGTCTAGACAGAGACGTTCGCGCGCTATATTCCAACAGTTTGAAGCATGTTGTACCCCTCAAGCCTCTGGCTCCGCAAGAAATTCAAAATTTTAAGGATGCTGCTTCATGTCATATTTGCAATCGTCCTTTTGGAGAGGAGAACGTAAAGGTTCGCGATCACGACCATTTGACCGGAGAATATCGGGGAGCTGCCCATTCTAATTGCAATCTGAATTATAAACTTCCAAATTTTATGCCCGTATTTTTTCACAATTTAAATTACGATTCCCACCTTTTTGTCAAACAGTTAGCTCAAAATAACGAAGAGCTTGATGTCATTCCAGAAAATAAGGAAAACTATATTTCATTTGGCAAACGTCTTTGGGTAGATGAAGTCGTTGTTGACGGAAAACGGAAAAACGTTTATATGCAAATTCGATTTTTAGATAGTTACCGATTTTTAAGTTCTTCTTTAGCATCGCTGGCCGCCACGTTATCAGATGATCAGTGTGTTGAAATTCATAAGCAATTTGGACATGACATTAAATTCGAACTGATGAGACAGAAAGGTGTGTTTCCCTATTCGTATCTGGATTCATTTACAAAATTAGACGAGCCGGCGTTGCCCACAATCGCCCAGTTTTATGATCATTTAACTGAGACGCATATTACTGAGGTCGATTACGAGCGCGCCGTTAAGGTCTGGAAAACTTTTGAATGTGAAACGTTGGGCGACTATTCCGATGTTTACCTCAAATGTGACGTGTTTATATTGGCAGACGTTTTCGAAAACTTTCGCAATTTTTATTTAAATCAATATAATTTAGATTCGGCGCAGTACTTCACCGCCCCCGGTTTAAGTTGGGACGCCATGTTAAAATATACGGGGGTTGAGTTGGAACTGTTGACGGATATGGATATGTTTCACTTTTTTAGAAAGGGGAGTTAGTACTTGTGTCGGGCGAAAGGCTATTGCCAACAATAAATTTGCGGGTAACTATGATGCTTCAAAGCCCACTTCTTTTCTTGTTTTTTTAGACGCCACCAACCTTTATGGCCATAGTATGAGACAGTTTCTACCGCAAGGTGGTTTTGTTTGGTTGACTGACGAGGAAATTGATAGTTTTGACGTATTTCAAATTTTGGACGACTCAGATACTGGGTACGTGTTGGAAGTTGACTTGCGGTACTCTGAAAATTTACATGACGATCGCAATGACTTCCCCTTTTGCCCCGAGCTATTGGTGCCTCCACAGGGAAAATTTAAAAATGCAAAATTAATTCCAAATTTGTATGACAAACACAATTATATTATTCACTACAGAAATTTGAGGCAATGTTTAGAGGCCGGCTTGATTTTGGTTAAAACGCATAAAATACTTAAGTTTAGACAATCTCCATGGCTCAGATCCTACATCGATTTAAACACAAATTTACGTAACCAGTCTGACAATGAATTTAACCGAAATTCATTCAAACTAGCTAACAATAGCGTCTTTGGTAAAACCATGGAAAACGTGGACAAAAGGGTTGTTGTAAAGTTAATTAGTCATTGGGAGAAAATTGGTAATAGAATGGAGGCAGAAGCTTTGATATCGAAACCTAACTTTAAAGATAGAATTCGGTTTGGGGAAAATTTAATAGCAGTGGAAATGAACAGAACGTCGGTTTTATATAACAAACCCATTTATGTTGGTTTCTCAGTTTTAGATCTTTCGAAAACGGTAATGTACGATTTTTATTACAAATGTTTGAAGCATACATACGGCCGTAATGTGTCTCTACTCTATTCGGACACTGACTCATTCATCCTGGAAATTTTTACTGAACATTTTTACGCGGACATGCAAAAGCACCTTGATCTCTTTGATACATCAAATTACAAGAATGGTTTGCACGGAATTTCGAGAACCGAGTCTGTTGTTGGCAAATTTAAGGATGAGTACGCTGGGGTGGCTGTGTGTAGCTACTACGGGGTCGGTGCAAAAACATACTGTGTAAACGCTGTTGGTAAGGAAGCCAAAAAGGCGAAGGGAGTTAGAAAGAGTGCTGTTCGGAATCACCTCACCACCGAAATTTATAAATCTGTAGCCGAAAACAAGAGGGAAGTTGTATTTTGTCAGATGTATGTGTTTCGTTCCCATTTACACACTATGTACACCGAATTAATGAATAAGGTTGCGCTTTCTTCGCGAGATGATAAACGCTTCCTTATTCCTAATACTACCAAAACCTTAGCGTGGGGTCACCGTGATATAGATGTTTACAGTCGTCTAGACAACTTGCTGCGCATTGCCGAAACGATGACGTAGCAATATGTTCGCGGAACAGTATTCGTTATTACTTAACAGCAGAGGTCCTACACGGCTTTCTTGTACTTTGTAGGTTTAGTTATTGTATATAGCAATTATAGTATAGGTTAAGAACACTAGCTTGTATGATATAGGTAGTAAGTTAAATTTTACGAAAAATCTGATTGTTTGGGTCCGCATTACCAAGTATATTTGTTATTTAACACTGTAGTCGCTCATGTTTAGCATTTACAATAAAAAATTACTGTAAAACATAAAAAAGTTTTTATTTAAAGAAAATAAATGGTAGTAAAACAAAAAAGTGTTTTCTTGAAAGAGTTCTATAGAATCATAATAAGTTATACAACATTGTTTTTGGATATCCAGGAATTGTGACGATTATCGAATCCCAACCACTTTACGTAAAGCTGATTACCCTTCTTCTTCAACACCTTTTCTACCAGGTATACGTCCGAGTGTTTGGTTTTCTGTAATTCGTGCTCGTAAAATCCACCTTTGATTTCTTGCCCTTCCTGATCGGTGAGTCTGTAGGTGGTAGGATTTGTAAGTCGCACTGTGGCTATTTTGAATATTTCGTTGCTCCAGCTGGGTGTGTAGCCCTTGCTAAATATCGAACGATATTTACTAATGCGTACAGAATCTCCTTTATGAAACTTTTGAGGTGTCGGATCTACAGTTTTTGTGTGGCTGTACACGGTGTGTAACAGACGTTTGGCATTTTTAAGATTAACTTCAGCCGGCTTCATACCTGTTGTGCTATGCCTGGTTGTGTTATATTTGCTTAAAAGTTGGGGCAGAATGTCCAACCATTTGTAGGACCCTTGCAAACTAAACTGCTTCCACATCATGTTCTTAAGGGTGCGGTTACATCTTTTTACGATGCTGCTTTTCATAGTTGAATACGTGCTGTAATGATTTATCTTGTAACGTCGCATCAATGCTTGAAAATCGCTGTTATAAAATTCTTTTCCCAAATCGGTTTGTACGTTTTTTGGAGATACCTTCATATTAGCAAGAACTTTTCGCATAGCTGCTGCTACATCTTTTCCCGTTTTCCGTTTTACCGGGAGAGCCCACAAGTATTTAGAAAACGCATTAATAACAGCGAAAATGTATCGATAACCTTTATTGCTTCGTGCATATGATTGCATCTCCACCAAATCCGCTTGTAGTAAATCATGCAATCCTTTGAGAATCACCCGTCGTCTCTTGAAATTTCTTCGCGCTGGTTTGTGAAGTTCTGCAACTAGATCCTCCTTAGGACTCATTGCCGAATGTTGCTGTATCGACTGCTATGGGACATTTAAGCAGCAGTTGCACGTATAACTTAGTGTTTATGGATTCGAATTTCAGTTTATCTCCTCGCCGCAATGTCTTACCGACAAGCGTGTCGTGTTTGATGCCGTTGATGTGTGATACTACCAAAGGTCCGTTGACTTGAACACTTATGATCTCACCGATCGTTAAAGGAAAAATATACTCATTATTACCGAAAATTTTGGAATATCCGCTTTCATCATAACCACGCCCCACTAGCAGCAGTGGTACCTCTATATGGAGTCGGTTTACATTTTGAACTTTCATAAAGATATGTTTGCGATGAGAACCGTAGCGCGCGCTATGGTAGTGGCGTCTAAATTTGTCTATGGGCATTACTCTATCGTCTAACACCTTCTGATCGTAATTCAATAGGTCCTCTGCTTTTGTACTCGTCTTAGTGAATTATTTTTCCATCTCGTAGAGCTTGGGTGATGCTTACGATTTCGTTGGAATGGCCGGTGTGCCCCGCTACCTGAGAGGCTAGTAATATGCGCAGACGATCCACTAATGAATTTGGATCTTTCCAAGGAACAAATTCCACTTTTTTATTGGTTACTGTTAATAATCCCCTACCGGTACGCTGCACCCTCGATGCGGCTCTGGTAGGTTGTCTAATGCCGGAGGATGTAGCCAGGGGGCGTACTACTTTCATATATTTTGCGCCGGCGTTGCCGCTTATCCCTTGGGTTGGATCGTAGTTCTTACGGTTTGCGGCGGATCGGTTCACTATGTCATAGTAATTTTCACTGTCTTTGGTTGTATAAGTTATCGGTTTCTTTAAGAACATTAATTCGTAAAAGCCGGGGGTGCCTTTGTATACTATTCTATTTCCGTGATCTGTAATAACCATGTCCTGACCCTCAAAAGTAAGCTGTTTATTCCCAATTGCAAACTTATCAGTGTCTATGTCCCATCGAACTCCATAGTGGAGATCGTACTTGCTCTCTGTATCTCGTATCATTCCCTCGATATATTTTCTAGCTAACCCTGAGAACTGTTCCAGGTATTCCCCTAGAACTTCCGGTTCCATCATTTGTCGCACGGTTTCCCTAGCCTCTGCTACTGAACTTTCAATTGCCGCTTCTTCTTCTTGAACTTCTACCTGTTGCTCCTCATCCGGTAAACTCTCATACAATACTTCTCTGTCAAGAAATCTAGGTGATGGTGTGGACACTCGTCGTTTGATGGTTCTCAGCATAGGTCCTACTTCTTGCTGTATTGTTTGACCTCCTTCTTGCTTAATGGATGTTAGCAATTCCGTGAGTGGTTGGGAAATTGGTTTAAATTGTTCCGCAAGAGCCGTCTGCGATTCGGCGATATCTGCTTTTAAAGTTTCATATTTCCGCCTGACAGCCTTTCTAGCTTTAATAAGATCGCTTACTAACCGTTTGTCCATGTTGCTATTACTGTCGTTGTTCGTAGACTAATAATTTGTACAGCAGTGGTCCATGCCTATATAGTGAAATAACTGTCGAACCCTTTTCTATAACGACCGGCGTTGATTTCGCTTTCTTTGTCGATAACTAAAAATCCGTGATCTTTGATCCAACAGTGGGAACATAAGTTTTTAAACTTTTCGAATGACATGTCTGTGTTTACATGATCATCGTAAATGTGTTTAAGATTGGTGTGGTCTTGCCGGAATACGATTATGATATTCGCATTATCTCGCACCAGTTGTTTCGGGATTGATGAGTAAGTCTGACAGAGGTAAAAACAATCTATATTTCGATGACGTCCGAAACTAAAATAATCTCTAATTATGCTTTGAGTGTCGCATGCCACATCATCAAACACAATAACAGAATTTTCTTTCGCCTCGTGTGGTTTGATAACCTCACACCCCTCGCTGAATTCGTAGAATCCGATTTCTTTTAGTGACTTCAGGAGTATCTTCAGAAATTTGTATTTAGGTTGGTCAAGGGTTTTGGAATACAAATACAAGTTTTGAAACCGCACCCCATTGCGGTGCACCAAAAGACTGATCATCGCATTGGTTTTCCCAGAGCCGGAAGGACCAATGATCAAACCCCTTTTACATCCTATACCCAGTAAAGTGCCGTGTCGTCTGAACCTCTGTGACATGGAATTTACTGTATGATTTACTACCGGCAGCGAACATTTTTGTTTCACAAGTTTGACGTTCTTCATCGTTTTCGGACGGGGACGAACTAGCTTCTAACCGCGCTGTGCTAAGTATATATCTACCCCTTTGAGCTTCACATCGTCAGTCGCTCTTCGACGAGCGTTTCTTTAAGATGAGTTATACTAGACGTAAAACTCGTAGTCGTCGTCGAATCGTAAGACGGAAAGGTCGCGGTTTGTTGAACACCCTTATTGACAAGTTACCCTTCGAATTACATATACCAGGTTACAAGTTTTGCGGACCTGGCACTCGTTTAAACAAACGGCTTTCTCGAGGTGATCGAGGAAGAAACCCTCTGGACGAGGCTTGCAAGCAACACGACATCGCATACTCACAATCTAGCAATCTTTCGACGCGTCACGCGGCGGATAAAGTTCTTGCACAGAAAGCTTGGGAACGCGTTAAAGCAAAAGACTCTACTCTTGGAGAAAGAGCGGCAGCTCTTGCTGTTACAGGGATTATGAAAGGGAAAACCAAACTCGGCATGGGAGTCTCCCGGAAACGAAAGCGTACAGAACCCATTGCTGTTATGGAAACACCCCGGAAACGAAGACGTACACTACCTATTGCAGCGCAAAAATTTGGTACGGGGATATCTAGAAAACGGAAGCGTACACTACCCACTGCTGGTGTGACGGTCCCCCGAAAACGAAGGCGTACATTACCTATTGCCGCACAAAAATTTGGTACGGGAGTATCTAGAAAACGGAAGCGTACACAACCCACTGTTGGTGTAAGAGTCTCCCGGAAACGAAAGCGTGCACTACCTATTGTCGGTATTGCGCAAAAATTTGGTACGGGGGTATCTAGAAAACGGAAGCGTACAAGGTGTAGTAGGCGTAAACGTATTGGAGGCGCGGTCGTTTTTAAATCGCGAAGGAAACGCCGAATTCGTTCTAGAGTAGTACCTGTTCCCAAGAGAGGAGGTATATTGCCGCTTGTACCCATACTTGCTGCATTAGGAGCATTGGGGTCTCTCGGAGGCGGTGCTGCAGCAGTCGCTAAAGCGGTTGGCGACTCAAAGGCTTCTAAAAAGGATCTCCAGGAAAAAGAGCGACATAACAAAGCTATGGAATCCATTGCTCGAGGAAAAGGGCTATATCTACGACCGTATCAGTCAAAAAACTACCGTTGAAGCTACCACGCCGAGCGTTGACGAACATCGATATTGCACAGTACGTTAAACGCTTAGAAATTCCCCATTTTAGGGGGATATTTATGCGAGATGCTCTACCCGACAAAATTCGTCAACGAGAATGTGGTGTTACTAACTTAGACGATGATGTTGGACCTGGCACACATTGGACAGCCTACGTTAAAGCTGATCGATTTGTTCTGTATTTCGATAGCATAGGTCGCTTACAACCTCCTCCCGAATTAGTAAACTACTTTCGCAGCGATGGTAGCAACAACACAATTATGTACAACTCTAATAGATATCAAAAACTCGCATCATACACATGCGGACATTTGTGTCTCAAATTCTTATATAACTTTGCGAAACCGCTTTTGTCGTCAGTTTAAGTGCCGCGCTTCATCATGTCCAGTATATTCACTCTTACGGGAGATTCATCTGTTCTTACTGCAAATTTTGACCCTCCCATTTTCTTAGACGATGGTAGCGAATACGTCTTGGGATTGTTAAGTTTCGAAACCTACTATACTATTCCAAACGTTAGACCTCCCAACAATGAATTTCATCTTGTTGGAGAACCTCCTATTATTATACCGGAGGGAGCATATGAAATTACCGACATTGCTGAATTTTTACATAACCAACTCGATTCTGATGCGGGTGTTAAACAGGTACTGCTACGTGGAAACAACAGCACCTTAAAAACCGAAATAAAGTCCACCGTTCCAATCGACTTTCAAAGCGACAATACTATCCGGGACATGTTAGGCTTTGAGAAAAAAATTTATGCTGCAGATAGGTGGCACACAGCTGAACATGTTACGAAAATTTTGAACATCAACTCGATTCTTATTCATTGCAACATCTCCGTTGGTTCATATAAAAATGGTAAGCCCGGCCATATCATTCACCAATTCTTCCCCATAGTACCACCCGGGTACAAAATAGTGGAAACCCCTAACCCTGTCATCTATCTACCGATCAGCACGAAACAGATCACTAACTTAACTATTAAAATACTAGACCAATCGGATAATCCTGTCAGTTTTAGTAAGGAGACCGTTACGGTAACATTACATTTAAAGAAACTGTAATGGGTTTTCGATTCACCACTCCGTACCACCCCTGCTTTACTTCCTATAAGAATCGTCGCCCACACCCTCGTAAGATCAGTACGGCTTCGTCCACCACGCAGCTAACTAAAGCAAACAGAGACTTCTTGCGGTCCTTAGGCTTTACAATAGTGTAATGAGTATTTTAAATATTGGAGAGCGAGTCCTCGTCGACACTTCTATCATTAGCAATCAATTGCACACACATCAACCGTATACAAACCGTTTTGACTATAACGATGAAATTCGAATTCCAATTCCCGAAGATATGTCAACTCTTCCCGGCCTGAGCTATCTGTACCTAGAGGGAAAGTTGCGGAAGGAAAACGGTGAAGTTACAACGGCTAAATTCCTTAACAATGGTTTGGCTCACTTATTTAGCGAAATCCGATACGAAATCAATGGCGTCGTTGTCGACTCTGTCACCAAACCTGGTATTACGTCTACTCTTAAGGGATATGTGTCCTACAGTTCCGCTGACGTTAAAAAGCTTCAAAATGCAGGTTGGTTTGCCGGCGGCGATCCTCCCATTACCGATCAGGAAGGTAACTTTAGTGCCTGCATACCGTTGAGAATGCTGTTAGGATTCGCCGAAGATTATGGTAAAGTAATACTTAACATCCGACAAGAACTCGTATTAATTCGCAGCAATACCGATGCCGACGCCGTATTCAGTGCTACCGTAGGGGAGACGGCTAAAGTTACGATTGACAAACTATATTGGAAGGTTCCTCATATCACTCCAGGTCTTGCTCAAGAATTAGCCCTTACCAAATACATCGATAAAAATATTGACACTCAAGTCGCATTTCGCAGCTGGCAGCTTCATATCATACCCGGTGTTCATGCTGTGACTCAACATTCTCACGCTATCGCTACAAGCACAAAATTACAAACCCCCAGATATGTCATCGTAGGGTTTCAATCAGGTCGTTCGGGGCTAATCGCTAAAGACAATGCTAATTTCGATAAAATTGGTCTTACTAATTTCCGAGTTTATTTGAACACCGAAAGATTCCCATACGACAATTTACATAACAATTATGCACTCAATCATTACGCAACATTATACGACATGTATTCCAAGTTTCAATCATCTTATTATAGCAAAATCGATGAGCCCTTCTTCTCCCGCCATGACTTTGCAGACAAGGCGCCCATTGTTGTAATCGATTGTTCCCATCAAAAAGACTACCTTCATGCAAACGCTGTCGTTTTTCGTGTTGAATTTGAAACTTCCGCTAACGTGCCAGCCAACACAACTGCGTATTGTCTCGTTCTTCACGATCGGGTTTTTACTTACTGTTGGGGAGCCTCTCAGTTTTCCGTTATTTTGGAAAATTCCTGATTGCTAGCTCGCCTTGGACGTTAATGGACTGTATTGATTTTATTTCTTCACTGAATTATACACTCTTTGAAAGCAAAGTAGGTAATTTATTTGCTATAAATTTACACGAACAGTTTAACATTTAAACATGTGAACAATAATTACTTTCGCAGAGCGGACCTTTTCGCGTGCTGTCTCGCTGACAGACGGATTTGTAAGTGAGTTTTTAGAATCGGAAGCCCGCCCGGCAGTCTACTGCGCACAGTATGAATTCAGAATGCAAGAGAGGCGGCAAAAGTTTATAAAGTCCTTAACATACCGCCCGCCTTGGAAAGGGTAACCTTTCAAATAAAACAGTACAGAGTTGACATGTAACAGCTAGAGTAAAACATGTAACATGAACACACATATATACAAAGCATAATAGTACATGGATCTTAATCGAGTACAAGAAAACCCGAACAATGGGGAGCCAAAAGGCCTTACGAACACTGCGCTGAACGCTAACGCACTAGTTCACAACACTAGGTAGCGGGCACAATTTGGCGAAGGATCGTTTCACGATTCCTGACACAGTGTTCACTGACGCCACACGCGTAACGCCGTCAAGGCCAGGGTGCAGCTCGGTGACCCGGCCTAACCTCCACTTCAGAGGGGGTAGATTGTCATCCTTGATGAGGACTATGGAACCAGGCTGGAGGTCCGAAAGATGCGTGCGCCATTTGGTGCGCTGTTGGAGTTCCGAGATGTACTCTTTACTCCATCTCTTCCACACATTCTGGTGAAGTTGTTGTATTCTCTGGTATTTAGACAGCCGAGACTCGGCTATCTCAGTAACGTTGGGATCAGGCAGTGACACCAACGGACGACCGATCAGAAAATGAGCAGGAGTCAAAGGCTGAAGGTCGTTTGGATCAGAGGACAAAGGGGACAGGGGTCGGGAGTTTAAGGTTGCTTCCACCTGTGCTAGCAAAGTGCAAAATTCATCGTAATTTAGACTAGCGTTACCTATAACGCGCCGTATGTGATGTTTGGAGGAGTTAATTCCGGCCTCCCACAATCCGCCAAAGTGGGGACTGTGCGCGGGTATAAAATGCCAAGCTACTCCGTCGTTCGCGACTGATTCGGAAATAGAAGGGTTTTGTTCCGCGAGAAAATTGCCTAATTCAATTAACTCGGAATTAGCGCCTACAAAGTTAGTGCCATTGTCAGAATAGACATGGAGCGGTTTGCCTCGAGGAGCCACAAACCGGCGAAAAGCCATTAAGAAGGTTTCAGTAGAAAGATCAGCGACCAATTCAAGGTGCACTGCCTTTGTGACAAAACAAGAAGCTGTAACTCGTTGTAAGCGAGCGAAGCTTGAATACTGATTGAACGGAAATGGTTCAACAGAGGTTACAGGAAGACTCTGAACTTCTTTTTTGAATTCTGGAAGCTCAGCACGAACATGTCTGGAAGTAGGCCAAGATGCCTCACCTTCGCTTAGCCAGGCGGGACCATGCCACCAAAGACTTAACAGACCCAGCGGGTCAAATATCTGCGATCTTTCAGACAAGATGCTACGCTTGGTAGCCTCACCACTTGTAGAATTTGAAATATGGGATATTTCAGACAAGCTGCTACGATTGGTAGCCTTACCACTTGTAGAATCTGAAATATTGAACATGGAAGTAGGCCAAGATGCCTCACCTTCGCTTAGCCAGGTGGGACCGTGCCACCAAAGGCTTGACAGACCCAGCGGGTCAACTATCTGGGAAATTTCAGACAAGCTGCTACGATTGGTAGCCTTACTACTTGTAGAATCTGAAATCTGGGATATTTCAGGCAAGATGCTACGCGTGGTAGCCTTACTACTTGCAGAATCTGAAATATTCTCTACTGATAAGAATCTTTTCTGAGAGATTTGCAATGAATCGCCCAGTACCTCTACAGGCTTCTTGAAAGGGATAGAGACAACGAATCGACCATTCGCTTCTCGTTGAGTATTTTGCACGAAATGTGCCTCACAGGCGTTCTCTTCATTTGTGCGGACCTTTTCCTCTGGGTAATGTTCGAGTTGCCAAAACCTAGCAATGGGATCAGAAGCATCCTCGATCGTGCCAAGATTGCACTGTACAGGGTACGCAGAAGGGGGGCCTGTAGGGCCAGAAACAATCCAACCAAAACGAGTCTTTTGGAGGATGGGAAGATTTGGGCCTAGACCAATTTGTCCAATACAAAGGAGCTGCGAACCAATCAGAATATCGATGGTGCCCGGTTGGTCGTAGGACAGATCTGATAACTTGATGTTATCAGGAACCTTGAAACTGTCTCCCTGGACACGAAAACTTGGGGTTGTACCTGTAATCTCATCGAGAACAAGACAGGATAGACCAATACTGTATGAGGTCTGAAGGGCTTGCAGCTTGATATCACACCTAGCTTTGATTTGAGAAGTAGCTTTACTTAAGCCAGAAACAGTAACGTTGACTTCGCGAGTTGGAAGCTTTAACCTTTTACACAAATCTGAACGTATGAAGTTCGATTGGGAACCGGAATCCAGCAGGATTCGCACAACGTGAGGCGTACCATCATCAGCGATGAGTTTAGCGGTAGCCGTAGGTAAGAGTACCTGCAAAGCATTCGAACAGAATGCCGAAATCGATTGATTTAGTTCAACAGGGGTTTCTGCCGACACCGCAGATCCTGGTTGACTAGAAGAAGCATTTTGAGGTTTATCCTCATGAAGAAGTGTGTTGTGCCTTGATTTGCACTTTCTACACGTATATTTGGAGCTACAGCGGCTCGCAAGGTGACCCTGAGTTAGGCAATTAAAGCATACACGAAGCTCTTTTGCCTTTGAATTTCTGTCAGGAGAAGACAGCTTGACAAACTTATCGCATTTGTACAAGGGATGAGATCCTTTACAAACTGGACACGAAGGGGTAGCTGACACAAATGATTTCGAATGTACCTTGGAAGACTTTTCGGGTACAAGCTTAATATTTTTTACTTCCAGAGTTTCTAGAAGATTTGCTGTGTTTTGCAGAAATTCCTTGAACTCGTCAAGATTAGGCAGGTCAGAACTTGACCGGTTTCTAAGGACCTCCCATTCACGGAATGTAGTGGGGTCCAGTTTTTTAGAAACGACATAAATGATAACAACATCAAGAAGCTCGCGTTCGGTAGCTAATGATTTGATTGCTGTAAAATGTTTGAATAACATATCGCTAATCGTACGTAATTTAGTTGCAGATTCCTTACTGGACGATTCAAGTTCAAAAATAGCATTGAGGTGGTTATGAATCAGAATTTTTGGATCATTGTAACGATTACACAATGCATCCCAAGCTAGAATATAATTACTCGCAGTAAACTCTAACCTTTTTATAATTTGGCTTGCATCACCCTGTAAACTAGCCTTTAAGTAATGCAGCTTTTGAATATTAGTCAGCGTTTGATTCTCATGAATTAAGCTAATAAAAATCTAACGAAATTCCAACCACTCTGACACGTTCCCTGAATATTTGGGAATGGAGATGGCAGGAAGGCGTACAGCTCGATTATTGCAATGCGAACTGCAATTTGAATGCGTTGATCTCACGCTACCATTAGGAGATCCAGAACGATCTGGTGCAACATCAGACTGCTTGTTGTATTCATTAATCAAATATTCAGCTTGTGAAATTGCAAAATAATAAGAATCTTCAAATTCAACTTGTTGCTGCATTTCAGATTCTGTATCCTTACTGTTTTCTAAAATTTGTTCATGAACCGCATAATATTCTGATAACAAGGTGGCTGTATCATTCAATCTTTTTTGCAATTGAATAATCTGAGCGCTAGATAAGAATTGATCTTCATCATGAATTGTTTGCAAGGATTGCACGTGATTTGCGAAACGCGTAAGCTTGCCTTTGATAGAGCCTCGTACTCTCACAAGCGGATCCATAATTGTTGAAATTAAAACAGTTTAACAGATCGAAGCAACTTTTCGTACGCCACTGGCACGGAATTTGTTTACAACGCAGACAGCGCTGATAACGACGCGAAATAACTTGGCGCTACGACGCAGAAAACGGCCCTGTTACAACGCGAGATTAACTTGTGAATGATTCGACTGCAATATGAATCACGAAAGGACGCAACAACTTGGCATTTTACGCAATTAAAATGTTTATATGACTCATAAACCATTTGTTTATGCAATAATACGCAGATGAAACTTTGTACATGCAGACACAGCTGATAGAAAACCAAATTAGGAAATCTCAAAGAAAGGAAATTAGGCTTACATTGATATCGGTGTATGTGCCGCCTTGCCGGTTTTCCTCGTTGCTGTGGTTCGAACTACGCCGAGACTGCACCTGCAGAACTTGGCGCGCTACTTGGCGTTTGGCTTTCTCGCTTCCACGTTGATAGCAGCGTATGCTGTCTTCCTTCCTCTCGTTAGGGAAGGATTTAATACGATTGAAACTGCGTTGTACTTACTTGCCTTGTACAACTGCGAATTTAGGCTGCTTTTCCGGGCTCGTACTAATCCGGATCGATGGACCAATGTTGGGGAGCCTCTCAGTTTTCCGTTATTTTGGAAAATTCCTGATTGCTAGCTCGCCTTGGACGTTAATGGACTGTATTGATTTTATTTCTTCACTGAATTATACACTCTTTGAAAGCAAAGTAGGTAATTTATTTGCTATAAATTTACACGAACAGTTTAACATTTAAACATGTGAACAATAATTACTTTCGCAGAGCGGACCTTTTCGCGTGCTGTCTCGCTGACAGACGGATTTGTAAGTGAGTTTTTAGAATCGGAAGCCCGCCCGGCAGTCTACTGCGCACAGTATGAATTCAGAATGCAAGAGAGGCGGCAAAAGTTTCTAAATTCCTTAACACTTACAACCCATTGTCAAAAGCAGTTAAACAACTGTAATTTCGCAAAACACTTCAGTTGCACCTCGACTTTTAGCGTAACTAGACCATGCTCCCTATACCTAATACGATGAAGATCATTATCGATATTCAAGGTTTTAAGACGTCCGATAAGCACTTTACCCCAAAAGAATTGGCCTCCTACGACGGTACCTCAGTATCTTACCACATCTTTAAACCCCCTTTCGCCCTCCATTCCTTAACACCACATTTACAACAACAAGCCCACTGGGTAATGACTAATCACCATTGCATCGACTGGAATGAGGGATTTACTCCAGGATACATGTTTCCTGCAATCTTGCGACGTCTTCTGCAAGGTGCCACCGAAGTATATGTGAAAGTTCGAGAAAAGGCAACGTTTCTACGCCGCTTTACTACCATCCCAATCATCGAAGTGGAAGAAAGACCGGCCCTCACCCCATCACAACCCGCTTGTTTATATCATTCCAAACCGATTTGTTATTGCGCTTTATCTAACGTGTATCATATTTATAATCACTACATAATGGAATAAAAAAACCTTTTTAATTTTTATTGTTTTTTATTTGTTTACAATATATATAGTTTAACTACATGGATTAAACATCTACGTACTAGTGGAAAAGCGTTCTACATAAATTGTCTGCCTATGTTCGGCGCACAAGACGTCTCGCAGTACTTCATCCATAGTAAGTATCCTCCGATGGAACCGCAACCTATCCACACCTGCCCATTCCCACCGTCCTTTTCGACCTTCTCGATACGCATACGTCCACGTATGCAAATTATAAATCTTATTCTTCTAGTCGTCAAACTGCACGCTCTTCTTCATTTTCCTTCCTCTCTATAAAGGCTTTTACTTCACACATATGCCATTTTAGGCCAAGACTATCCATTAAATCTACAAGGAGGCCTTCATTTATGGCTCCGTCTAAGAATAGTTGACCGACAGCTGCACCATTTTTTATACAACTCTTCGTCACTGAATCCGGAACGTCCTTACCCATATATGACTTCGTGCAACGCTTCAAAAGCTAAATCCTTTAACGAACTCACTAATCGTTCAACCGCACTAGGTACGTCTCTTGCAACCGGTCGAGCAGCCTCTCTATAATTCATCCACATGACTACACTGCCAACTGACGACTCAGGGCTTCCACTTCGATGTCGCACTTTACCATAGAACTCGCGAACGTTAGCACTTCCACCATACACGCAGTCTTTTCAGAGTTCTCCTCCAGCTGATCCACTACAGACCATACATTTACTAAACAGTCTCCACAAAGGTTTGCTACACCCTTCACTATCTCTTTATAGAAACTCTCAAAGTGTAACGCGTTTAATTGTGCGAATCGCACTTCCACGAGTTTCTGCAAGCGCCACAATTCTTCTACAGTTTCGCTCGCTAAACGCACCTCTGACAAGCCCACTTCCTCCAATTTGATTATTTTCCTTGTCTGGATCGCTTCAAATACAATGCTCTTCTTCCCTATTTCCGGAGCTGGCCATTCACCGTCGAGAGAATAGAAGTAGTTGGAAATCACTCCCTGATTTGCAATCAGGGCTGTCCACTCCCATTCATTTAACTGCACCCAGTTATTTTTGGCACCCCGTATTATAATACTTGGGTTAAATTAAACTCCAATCAAACCCTACACTCACGTACTTAGAACTTGATTTATTTAATTTGTACGTCCTACTATTCAGAAGTTCTGGACAGAACAGTGGTTGCGGCTTTCTTGCTTTATTACTCTGAACTACCTCGATAGCTTTCAACAAGGCTTCCATTTCTGCACGACTATCGGATGCTACTACCCTTGCAGACTCTTCTACGCGCTTTTATTTTCACATTTCCAAGGTTATATGTGGTAGGAGGTGAGCGTAAACGCAACCTTGAAGTCATGTTTACTGCACTACCTTTTTGGACTCAACAATTATGGGAACCTTGAGTTGAAATTCCACATATAACATATTTGGCTTGACTGCCCAAAATTTTAGCATATCACCCCTTTTTAATGTCATCCCAATCATTTCGCGAAAGTTATATGACCCCAACTTGTTGATATAAATTTCGGTATTTTCGGGATAAAGTAAGACGTTTGTTATTTCAGCTTCACGGAAGGGAATAGTATATTCGATGTCACCATGCGGTAGGATGTACCATCTATCATCATTGACGGCAATGGATACTAGTTGTAAATCTCGTTCATAATATAAAGGCTCGCTTAGCTCTTCAACCACAAACACCTGCGGGTGTGACGTGGAATTCGCATGCATATGTTTGCCAAATTTATCGATAGGCATTGCTCAAGCGTCGAACTGGATATGAATACTGAAAGCGTGGGTTTCTACTTATAAAATATCAATAATCATAGACGTCGCTAGGAGTGCAATAAAAACACAGACACCTTTATATACATATATTTAATTAAACCAACAATAAGTAATATATACTACATCCCCATCTGCTAGCCGAGCGAGAAAGCGCTGGATGGGGACCTCTACATGCCGCCGCCACCACAGGAATGGGTCACCCTCGTATGTGGTGGGTAGCGTCCTCAGGAGGGTCGACTGCCATAGGCGCTCGCTTCCAAGACTCATGGAATAGTCTATTGTTACGGCAGCCTGGAGTTGACGAGCTGATGGAGGTCTCGGTTCGGAGGTGATGAAGTATTCAAACTCCTTGTAAAATGTAGGAGCATCTTCAAAGAGCGCATCAACAACAATATCAGGCATGATGACTGGTAGCCGTGGTGGAAAAACGTTACGCTTTATATGTGAATCTCAAGGTAAGACCCTTGACCTTATACGTTCCCATCCTTGACTACGCTCCTATATTAAGTTGCCTGTTTTCTGTAACAGTCATCATAATCCTCCAGCACCTACCATAATCATCAAGCAGCTATGGCAACTAACTTTAAGAATGCAGAACAATTTTACCGTCATTTTCGCCGGTTTTTGGCTAGTTGCCCTCCAGCATCCTCTCAACGGTCTCTCCAGGCAGTGGTCACAATGGAGTACGCCTTGAACCTACAAGGAGAGACCCTAGCGGAGACGACCACCTTACGGACGTGGCCTGCAGTCTTCGACGGATCGTCAGCTGTGTGGTGGCAGACCAACATCTTCAAGCCAGTGGACCGGTACCTAGCCCTACTGGAGTATGGGGAAGTTACATATATAACTTATACTTGGAAATAAATAAATATATTTAGAAATATTTCTGTGGTTTTATTTTAAAGTTTCGAGATTGTGACCTTGAATTGTAGAATATAAAGCTTTCACAAACGTGTGCGTAGTTAGTTGCCATCATGAGCTCAGAACCTCGACATCCGGAATTTGGGAGCTACTCCAAACGGCTACGACCATTCGGCGATTGGAGTCGAGGTCAAACTCCAGAATCGCTAGCAGGTGCCGGTTTCTTTTGCATCAGCGATACGATTAATTGTGTACAGTGTTTCTACTGCGGAGTTCAAATTTCTGGTTGGGAGCGGAATGACAAACCCCTATCTGAACACCTCCGTTGGTCACCCAACTGCAAAATTGCCAAGGTCTACCAGCAATTACAAACCATCGAAGACTTGACTTATCAACTTTTCGATGCGTTGCATTTTTCCCTAGGAGTAGATGTGGCTGGCAACAATGGAACGGGTGCGGCCGACAAAACAAAAGGTTGCTGTTGTCATAAGTGATGCAAAGTGCGGCGCCAAACCATTCACTAGTTGCCATCGACTTGTTGAACATGCTACCAATACAATTTTTGGTTGCTCTCGCTGCAGTTCATGATGGGATTCTCTACGTCCTTCAACCGCCGCGGTGCAGTTCAGCTTCTTTCGCCTACAATGATGGAGTGCACAACGTGACGTGGCGTAAAATGGATACCAGTTCCTTGACAACTATTTCCGTTTTTAAAATACAAGTGAACAACTTTACTGAACATAACGTTTTAACGTTCAAGATAAAATACCATTTCCCTTCATATGCGGTAGATACGAATTGGCAAACGATTTTGCTAAAAAATAAACCTGATGTCTTGAAGAAGCTGCTCTCGCCCGCGGATAATTTCTGCTGTATATCTACTATTGTTTTAAGCACTATTTTATTCGCTCTAATGTGTATGTCTGTAACGTATTTCTTAATCTGTTGGTATTATAATCATTTAGTCTAGCCACTACTGTAATTACTCTTTGTATGTGCATCTTAAATATAACTTTTTTTATTAAATTATGTGTATCTTTCACTCTACGAAGGTACTCTGGATGAGTAACCCAATATTCTATCCGACTCGATGGTCTAGAGGTAAAGATACCCTCGGCTGAAGATGGCGGATATACAGGGAGACCTAGGTTCGAATCCTAGTCGAGTAATAATTTAGACATGAAGTATCCTAGGCGTTTACTTCATGCCTAATTTTTAAATAAATATGTTAAGCGCAGTCTGTTCTAAGCACTACTTAACTCTTTCTATGCCCTTGGCCGTAAACGCGATCTTGACCTTGAATTTTTTTAAAGTAGCCTCAACCTCGAACGCGGGTTTGACCTTGAACGTGGCCTCGCTCCGAACGTGGCCTCGCTTCGAACATGACCTTGGGCTTGCACGTGGCCTCGCCTTGCATGTGACCTTGGGCTTGAACTTGGTCTTGGCCTTGAACTCAAGGCCAAGTGGTGGGGGGAGGTTCCAGAACCATCCACTTCCCTCTACTTGTTAGTGTTATAATAATTTATTAGGGTCAGGTTGGGTAAATGTGCAAACACGTAACGATTAGGGTAAAAGAGAAAGAGGGCTATATTTAATTAAACATAAATTTATTGTAAAATTGTAGTTCTAAGCGCTAGTATTTGACATGCAGTTTAGCTCAGAAAATATAGAAATACGAAAATGTACGAAATGTTGTACTGTTTATGAATTATTTTCGGAATCGGTGTAAAAATATGCAAATTGAATTTCACATTTTGTTGTATAGCCATTTTATTACAACTGTTTTAGTCACAACTGAAATAACTCAACGAAACTAATGTCAAATTTTACTGATCTACCAAATGTAGAACGAACACAGCTATTGCTAAAGTTATAATAGGTACAAAATAATATGAATGTCATAACAACTACCCTAATAAAATACTAAAACAACGTAAAACCAATTAGTTTGGAATAAACTGTTATAATCCTTGCTAATTATATAAACTCCAACCACAAGTTCACCAGACTGCAACGATTCACATCGGGCGTGTGGTAGCTTATATTATTATGGATCGATAAGAAGCTAGCCAAAACAATGACATTTGCGATTAGCCGGCAAAGTCCCCCCCCCCCCTCTTCACGGTGGCCGTCGCACCATCAGAAGTGTTTAAAATTATGCCACTGACCAATTCATTTAGACTGGTTGCAAACTTAACACCCTACATTTGAGGTGCATGCTTTTTAAAACGAGAGAGCACCACTTACTAAGTCAATTTTAAGATCGTCGGATTTTCGCGACTAAATCGCCACCTTAAAGCGACGAGACGAGGTGTCGGGGTTTCAACCTTGTAGGCTAATACTCTTGCATTTTCAAGTCTGACGAAAGTCGAAAATGTCTCAAAGCTGCCCATATTTTTTTCAGACTGCTACGTCACTCGGAACTACAGTGCTGCCAATCTCACTTTCTTCTTAAGTTAATCTGCAAGGTAACTGCGAATAATGTTTACGCGAAAAACTGGGGAGACCTTCCGACGCTTAAAATACGATTTTTTCAATGGCCATGTTACTTTGACAAAGTACGTAGTTTTCCTGTTACTTAAAGGAACTAGGTGAAAATGTAAGCGATATTTGAACAAGCGATATTACATAAATAAGCCTCAAGATAGAGTACAATATGCTATTTTACCGCCTTTAAACGAGGTGTTGGCACAATCCTAGCTAGCTCTGACTCTCGGTAGAAAAAGGATGTGAGTAAGGACTAGGCAGCGATCCTTAGGGTTTTAAAACAATCTTTATGAAACAATACAATTTTGGGCGCCTGTCGTTAAACACAGCATAACAAAATCTAGCTATAACCCTTATCACCACCTACCGTAAGAATTACGAGCTCTACACCTATATAAAATGCACAGGTTGAAGAGGGTTATAACAAGATAACACACTATAGCAACAATAGGGGCATTTAATTTATCCTACCAGTCAACAGTAACAAAGCAAGTTATTTATAAATAGCCGGTAAGGCTGAAATAGTTCAACTACAATTATAAGGCAAAGTCTATTGCATAAAAGCATAAACCAAAACATAATAACTGGAATCAAACCAACAATAGTATTGAGTCCAAAATATAAGAATTGTAACATAATGATATCAGGAGGCAATGCAACCATCCGGCTGGTTTGGCTCGCAGCTCCCTTCGATCGCTTTGCAGCAG